>VZRR01013232.1:241722-354384 GCA_013398015.1 Oreocharis arfaki | reverse complement strand
CAACATACTTCCAATTACCAACATTAAATACACTGAAAGTACACTTTTATGATTTTCAGTTGTACAACATCCTTATTACTCATCTTGCCATCATCAAGTAGTAACGTTGTTTCTATCTTCTGTAAGGCCCCAAAAAACTCCCTCAACAAGGGTTTTAAAAGGGCTTACAGTTGTTCATATACTCTGAGTGAGATACACAGGAGAAATACTGAAAAGATATTCTCAGGAGGTAAAAACAACAAAACCAGAATTTACTGGCAACTTTAGATAATCAGGGAACTTTGGCAAAAGATTACATGCAACATTCAGTCAACAGAAATCACTTCTCAAAATATTAACTTACCCATTCAACTTAGCAAACTCTAAGCCCATTCAATTTTAAGTTGCTCAAAAATTCTGAAAAGAGGGAATCAGAGGAAGAAGAAAAAGAAAGACAGAAAAGGACACGTATAGATAACAAATCCTGGGCTCCAGCAGTGTTCAGCTGATAGAAATTCCAGGAGGAGGTAGGGTCAAGACATGGGCTCACTTCATGCCTTAAATACCCCTTGGACTCCCTGGGCCCTTCTGCCAGGTGGGACTTCCAATCATTTGGCCACTCTGGCACTGGACTGGGGCTCCAGGTGTGGGGTGCGGAGCATTGCCTCCTGTGTGCCAGGGATTGCCAGGCTGGAATGCAGGCTCTAGGGACGGGGAGTGCAGGGCAGTGGATCACTTCACCAGAGCAAGGCCCAATCTGCCCCTTCTACCCTCTCCACCCCAAAATATCTCAAGACATCAATCTTTCCAGCCTCTCACATCTTCGTGGATAAGAATTCTATAATGGGTTTCTATGTGCTTTGTTTTTTAATTTTGGGATTTGGATTTTTTCAGTTTCCTGAAGGCTCATGGGAGCAACATGAGAAATATTTTTGCCACGGTCAGCAAATAGCATTTAGAAGCAAAGACTGTGCCTCTCGAAGGTACATTTAAAGCTCTTTTAATTCACGGCTTTCTGAATTTATTTGAATATTCAATGCCAGCACCTTAGGGAGCTTCATAAATTTAACAGAGATTTATTTTCAATTTTGCAAGATGGTAGATGTACTCTTTCTAAGATCATGCTACAAACTGACAGATATCCTCCAGCTATTATAAAAACAAAACAATATTTATTATGCAAACCCCCTCCCCCCCAAAAAAAAAAAACCCCAAAAAACCCCACAAAACTTACTGTGCCAAGTGTCTGAAGACGAAAATAAATGTGATGCATGTTCAAAAAGGAATTAACCTCTTTACTCACTCCTACCTGAGCCCAAACACCTTCTGCAGTGCTGCAAAGTAAATGAATTAGAACATAGACAACCTTGGATATACTTTGGACTGGACTCTTTTCTGTATAGGCAATAAAGCAGAACTGCTCAAATATTTCCCTCAAAGGAATATTGTGTCCAGAGTGACACACATTTGAAAAGAGAATTTGTTTGAATGTGTTTGATAGCATTGGCATAGAGATGATGGTGGTGGTGATGATTATTATTAACAATAACAAGTAAAAAACCCCAACAAGCTGGGGTATCTCAATTGGAAAAACCCTTTGAACATCTATGCTGTATAATATATTCTTATACTGTGTGAACCAAATACATGCAAGTAACACCAAGATGACAACAAGAACCTGTGACTGAAGTGCAAAAAGTAGATTTATTCCATTATGTTTCTGGCTGGAGGATTCTAAAACACTAATGGAGACACATACACTGCTAAGCTCATTTTAGCAGGGGCAAAACCAGTGGGGCCTGATTGCTGCACTACATATCAAAGGGCCTGAAGCACATGCAATCTTTCACCAGTGGTGTTTTACAATCTCCAAACCCTCTTACCTCCCTTCCCCCTTTTATAAGGAGGCCTCAGTCTGTGGAAAAGCCTCATAAGTCTTTAACAACATCCTGTTATCTACTCTGAGAAAATTAAGTTTCCTTTTCAGCAGACAGAAAACAACCCAAAGCAAACACAAATATGTGAATTCTCTCACAATGAGTATTTTCTAACATCTCCCAGGTGCAAAGTTGGTCTTTGAAAAAGATTCTAAAACCAACTTATTTTTCTCTCTCCTCACCAATCTTCTATTTTTCAACACATATACTTCCCATATACCATTTTAAGGAAAGGATAATCTGCCTGTGGTACTGACGTGGATAATTGTTTCATTAGTTAAAGCTAGTGCTCAGTGATGTGTTCATCTAGTGAGTTGTCAAGTGAGCAGTTAACCACGAAATTCAGACAAGGATCACAGCAAATCCTGCTATTGGTGCTCGAAGGCACATCTGTGTTTTCATCACGTGGTTTAAAACTGATGCCTTAGAGGCAGAAAATGAAGGCATGGCAGGGGGGAGATCCATTTAATTTTCTAACTGAACATTATAGGTATCTTCAGGTTTATACATAATGTCTGAATTACTATCTCCAGTGACCATGGGTATGGTACGAACAGAGAGCTGTACAGATAATGGCACTTAAATAACCAGAATGTGGCCAGTTGTATCACTTCCCTTCTTTTCTGCTGCTAATGAACACTCCTTTGTTGTGTACCCTTGGCTGCCAGAAATCAGCATCTCTTTATCAACTTCAGTTATTCAATGGCTCATAATAGAACTGTTCAGACTCAATTTCTTTGATCTTATAGAATGATGAAATGTTGTTTATTTGGAAGGGGGAACAAAAAGATTCTTAATGAAGAGATCTTATGGCTTCCTTTGGCTCCCACTCTCATCACTAATTTATCTGAACCCCAAACATAAACAAGTGAGGGCAACACAGAGTACGTCACTGGCACTGTTCTAACTCAAATCATATAATTTTGAATTACTGTAGTCTTCTGCTCCCTCTGACTTCATACATTTGCTTAGTAGAAAAGATTGAGAAATTTGGAAATACCACAATGTGGTTAAACATCAATGCTTCTAACGATAATTCCTGTTAGAAATACGTGTCTATACATCAAAAGAAACAGACTAGACATATGTAAAACAGCAAAAAGACAATCTCAGCAGTCTAAGGGTCATCAGCTTATCCAAGAGATACAGAGATGGTGGGTAAAGAAACAAATGAAAATAAAGACTTGGCAAAAACTGTACCAGTATTAGCACAGCCTAAAAATAGCTGTGGTAGTTTTATTTTCTTTTTTGTCATATGTCTTTTAAGAGGTATTTGTTCCAACATTATATTAATTCTAAAATGGAGATTTTATTTTTGCCTAATAGTAAAATATGACTGCTGAACCCAAATAACTATAGTATTTCTTGATGGAAGTGCATATATAGTCACAGTAGAATGTGATTGGTCATATTTGCTTCACACTGCCTTTCTGGAAGTGCATTTGGCCTCCTGAGACATGCCAGATATTCCTAAAGAAATATTATATTAGTATGAAGATAGTGGTGAGATATATGGCTGTTTTACAATATTCACTTCAAATGAGTTTTAAAGCCTGGAAAAAAAGTTTTCCTGTCTTTATTAAATTACATTTAATTTAATTAAATACAGTTTTAAGAGTATTTTACTATTATGAATCTGGTGATTGTATACTTTGCATAAGCAACACCTTATTCAAGTAAACTTTAATTTCAATGGTTACATAAAAATTAATTTATAAGATCATAAACTATATTTCAGTGTGTTTTTTTTATCTTGAATATTATACTGATTCTTCCCATTCCCTTGGGAACTGGTATACTTCAGAGACAGAGACAGAGACAAAACAGAAATTAGTTTTCCTTCTAGATTAGGTTTTGAAAGATTTTGAAAGATTTTTGTAAAAAATCTTTTTGATTTTTGAAAAATTTCTAGATTTTGAAAGACACTGAGAAAAAGAGACAGGCAGGCTTTGTGTGCCTTCTATTACTTCATATACAGCAGCCACTATCTAACAATGGAAAACTAAAACATAAAAAACTCTCATTTTAAGTCAGCATAGAAAGAACAAGAAGTAGGATAGCATAGGTTCTATTATGTTAGATATTTCACTCATTTTATGGTCAATAGGTGGTGTGAAGATCAGCTCTTTTCTACTTGTGTTTCTCGTCAATATGTCATCAGACTTTTTCCAGGAATGGATACAAACAGAAAATCTCAAAAGCATCCGGTTTGTATTTGACTTCATCAATGACCAGCTGCAATGGTCAAGAATACTGAGGCACTAATGCTTGCTTTCTCAGTGCACAGATATATTAATAGCTTTTAATAAGCAGGTGATGCATTGGAGTATCAAGAAATTAAAAGTAAAATGTGAAAACAAATGTCATTTTTCTGCTTTACGTTACATTTCAATAATTTGGGGGATTATGCACATTGACCAGATTAAGATTGCAGATAGCTTTTGGTTACTTAATTTCATTTCTGGATACACAAATGTGTGTTTCAGAATGATGAAGAAAACATTGAATTTGACAAAATGAGAGCTCTCCTTTTCTGAATCTGGTTTCCTCTCTTTGTACTGTATAGGAAAAGGACTTATTGACACAGATTTAACCCTGGATTTCATTCATGGTTGTTGCTCAGGCATCAGGCTGAAGAGATGCGAGAGAGAAACTGATTAAGGTAGCTCACTCTCGAGAAAAAACTAATTGTCACATTGGGGTTGGATTCAGGTCAAGGGTGGTGACTGTGGTAAATAGAGAGGGAGAGCTGGACTGCAGTTAGAAACAATTCAGGCAATTAAAAAGGGACAGAAAGGCCTTCTAGAGTGACTGAAGAGCATGGAGTAAATAGAAAAGGCATACAGGCTTGCAGTCACCAAATGCACACAGAATTACAGAATCCAGTATATTGTGATACATGTGTGTACGTACAAGGTGTTTATTTCGATGAGTTTCCTAGGCTACTTTTGTTTAAGTTTTAGGCGAGCAGCTGAAGTTTGACACACCTATCTTTACTAAACTTCCAAAGTCTATTTCTGTTGGGGCTTAAATTTTCAATAAAGGAAGTGCAGAAAAAAAGGAGAAAATCAGGAAAAAGCTGCTGCATTTTCAAAGGTAACATTTAGCAATATTTTTCAGCTTGGAAAAGAAATCAGGACTCAGTAATCTTACAAAAACTAAAAAATATTTAAACACAGGAAAGAATGGAGTACTCAATCTATTGAGTCTTCCTTATAAAGCAGGATTCTTCTCTTCAACCTGTCTTTGAATCTAGCTTTGAAGGTTTCAACAGAATTTGAAATACTTTGTACGTCTCTGTTTTTCTACTCTTTTTTTTTTTTTTTTTTCTTTTTTCTTCCCTTACCACTGGCTTCCTTTAGATGCTTCACAGTCTTTCTCTTCATTTCATGTTACTGTTGCTGTGGAACAATATTTACACACACAATGCTGTTTAAATGTAAAGTATGCTGTATAGGGTGTTGGCAGAGGTGTGGATTATCTGTCTGAAATGAGAAGACTTCTGCACCATTTCATTCCCACAGATGAGGTTCTTTCCTTTTAGCACCTTACGATACATCCATCTTTGTCAAAACCTATTTACTATAAATTAGCTCAGGCATATTTCCTCGGTGATTCAAGTCCTAGTTTATTACTCCTCATTACTTGATGTTCCACCCAATTTAATCACATCTGCATGCTGAGAAATTGTCCTTAGACTCATTATTCTAGTTGTACTATGATATGCTTGATAAAACTGGATTCTTAGCTATTTCTCTCTATTATATAAAGGAGTTTATCACTGTATATGTAAACTATGTTCTTGATGCCAAATCTAACACCATATCTTTGACATCATTATCTTTTTATTTGAAATTTATGAAAGCAAGATGCTAAAAGTGGAGTCTGCAGTAGAATGCCAGTAAAAGTTGCCAGGAATGTGAAAGCTGTAGCTAATTCTTGGTCTATTTTCCCAGTTATTCTTTCAGCTATTTCAAGATAGGATTATTTGAAAACAAGAGTTTGTTTGTGCCAATCTCCAGACATCTTTCCTGAAATGAAGTCTTTTGGCTAGTGGGAATGAGGTCAGGTGGCTATAATTAGTGACAACAGCTAGTTTGTATTCTTGACACTGACATATTTTTGCAGTGTGATCTGGGGTTATTATGTACATCAGCTCACCTAGAGGTAAAATGTACACAGCAGCATATCCTAGTGTATTTTAGGAAAAACCTCTACTTCCCCATGTCAAAATACTTTGGTTTCTGTAAGAGAAGCCAGAACTTATAGACTTATACCTGACTATTTCATATTCTTTAGAAAGTTCATGTCTGAATCTAAACTGTCACTAAAAACAGTTACTATAATTGGCAGCCCATGCTGTTCACCAAGATAGCTCTTCATCAGCGTGCAATAAGAACTTCTTGAGATACTGTCATAGTTGTTGTTCATTTGTTATCTGTGGAGTCATAAATCTTTGTTACCAAATTTTTTTCCTATACAGTGTATAAAATGAAGGCTAAGCTAAAAACTGGAACTATATAAATGAATCTCCATACTAAAAGTATATATATCTAAGTCGAAATTTAGGAATTTTTCTCTAAGCTTTCAGTTAAACGACTAACTTAGGTTGCATGTGGCAAGATCTGGATATCCATTCAAGTTTGTAGGAAAGAGTCTTAGGTTCACTTCAGTTTTATGGTTTTTATTGACTTGCAAATGATTTGATATTTAGAGTTTTACTCAATAGCAGCAGTAATAAATAGATTTGTTGTATTTTCACTGCAAAGAAAAGCTACTTCCTCATTAGAAAATTTGTGGTAATACAAACATTATCTAAGAAAGACATTTTCTGAACCTATAAAAATTGAAATTCCTTTTTTTCAGATTTTTAAAAAATAATTTAGTATTTCATGTTTCCAAAAGGGAAAGTAGTGTACAGGACACTTACTGGGGCATTTTTATTGTCTCAGAAATAAAGGAATAATCCAATTCTCAGATTTCTGTAACAAAAAAGCAGTAGCTAATATATTGACTAATATTTTTCCTGGAATGAGAAATTCCAGAATTTGGTCACCATTCTGTCATTGTTTCTTGATGGGAAATAAATTCAAGCCATCTGAGAGCACCTAGAAGGCAGATTAGGATTGGATTTTCAGTTTTCTTCCTCAGCTAGTTTTTTAACTAGTAAATAATCAATTACATGCTGTCATCATGGGTCAAAATAAGCCAGCACATTCTAGAAGCTTCATCGAACTTTTTTCCTAAACCTTGACGTTGTGTGAGATGAAGTATATACTCAGATCCAGTGGCAAGGTAACAACAAAAAATCAGTGATGGGACATCATCTTTGCCTATAATGAAAAAGCTTTCCAAAAAAAACAAAATGAAAAAGGAAAAAAAAAAAAGAAAAAAGATAAAAAGAAAAAGCATAGGTAGAAGAGAAGCCAGCACATTAAAATCCATAAGTGTGTACATCCACAGAGCTGTGCCAGCTGATTCCTGGTCCGATTCCTGTCTTTTAAATTTGACCTAATGGAAGAATACATGTTTAGAAAACATTAAAATGAGGGATTCTTACAACAGTTTATTGTATTTTAATATTTCAGAGTGGTTCTGACAAGACACTGTATTGATATAATTTGTCATTAAGTCATTAATAAAATATATTCTAACTCACAGCAATTGCTGTTCAGGCTTATCCTTTACAATAATAGTTACAAAGTTTAACCTGGTACTCAGGAATATGTAAACTATTCTGTACTAAGTGTTCATTTGATATAGCTAAAATACTGGATATAGATGATACTCACTATAATATGTATTGATTCTCTGATCAGCAGCATTTGACTCTTATTCTTGTCTTATAAAAATAAAGGAAATAAATTAAAACACCACTATCCTCCGAGATTTTTATTCTCTTTTATTTACTTTGTATGGTATATTTTCATTAGTGATAAACTGGCGATAAATCAAAAGAGTCAATCAATGTTTACATTAATACCTATTCAAGTTTTGTTCTGTATAGAAAATGGCTCATGCTGTATTAAGCGCATGACTTTTTTTCAGTGGATTTCTAATCAATATGGCAGTAGCAGAAATTAGTGGGTTGAATTCAGTGACTATAGTGGGTTGAATTCCGTGACTATATCATTCTGTTTGAGACACAGCAATCCACTTTCCTCACAAGCATGTTTATTTTGTCTTCCCTTTCTTTTGGTTGAAATGAACAAAGGCAATATAAAGAACTACAAGATACACAGACGACTCTAACTAATATTATGAACACTTCAGACATGTTTCAAAAATGGTTTCTGTTCAGTACAGCCTTGCCTATGCTTATCTCTTTCATCAAAACCTGAAAGAAATTGAAAGACAAGCTAATTAAAGAGAAATTCAGAGACTTGAGACTATGGATTGAAAGACTAATTACAAGTTTTTCAATACTCCCCTTTGTTTCTGTTTTTCATTTGTACTTTTGTTTCAGAAAAAAATGTCAATTTCTACTAGAATTAGCTAATAATGTTTAGTTTCTCATCCTACATTATAATGTCTTTTTTTTCTTTGTGTCTTTGGGGCTTAGACATCCTGTTAAACAAAAAACAAAGTGAGGGAAATATGATTGTGTAAATTTGATGGAAAAGCCATGTTCTACTGCTCAGTTTTATAAATTATGCACAAATATTGACTTACGTATGCTGTAAGACCTCCTAGAATAGGGCCCCAGCATGTGCATCTGTTGAAAAAGCCTGCCAAAAGAAGTGTGTTTCAGCCTCCAACATGTAGAATATGCATATTCAATTACAAAAAATCATGACATCATTTCAAAAAGGTTTCAGTAACTTGCTGCAGTCCCCAGGAAGCAATAACTTGCGTGCCAACAACTCATGTAAGTTTTATGTATCTATTTAACTTAAACAACAACACCAAAAATAAATTAACATTACTTCATGGCATTTCTTGTAACACACAATGCACTGGAATGCCCTCCAAAGAAGGTTATTGCATATAACAATGTACATGCAAGCATCTCTCTACTTCATGCACCATTTTGAGAGTAGGAGTAGGACAGGCAACAAAAAGCTCACAGGTTCAAAATGTGCTTTTTTCCCAGATGTTTTTCTTTTGGATATTCTTTTGCTATAGTGTACTTGACAGTATTTTTCTCCAACTTCCTGAAAAGAACCAAAACTATAACCCTGAATATTTATGAAATGGAATGCACACTTTGAAGCATTACCTTTGGCATTTTCTTTCCATTCCAACATTGAAGTTATATTTTGGGATTGAGCAAATGTTTAATGTATACACAACCCTCTGAATAAGAATATGAACTTTCCTTCCATGGATAAAAAAAAAGTCTTGTACTCAAACTTGCTTTTCTTCTCAGTTCCTCAGTGCCATTCCTATGTATCCTACAGTCCCTACCAATGACTAGCAATAGAATAAAAACTCTACCTCATACCTAAAATAAATATAGATAGGCTGACCTAACCACAGGCGTACTTTTAATGAACACAATTTTGAGTGTTTTATACAGCTGTAATCTAAGATTAGAAACGTATGGTTCTGGCGGTAAATTAGCACTATGAAGATATATGGCAGTAAAAATTTCATGACATTTTCAGAACGCATGAAGTACCCTGGGCTTAGATAAATTCAGACCTAACTCATTTTGAAACATGAAGGTTGTAGCCTTGTCAAAACAAGTCGGAATAATGATAACACTATAATGATTTATTTGAGTTCTTATGAGGAATAATAAGGAAAGTTTTAAATTATCATCTGTGTTTGTGTTGCATCTGCATGGGAGTCATATAGAATTATGTTTGAGAATAATAAAGCCCCAGTAGAAAGGCCAAATTACTGCTGGGATAAAGGAAAAATCTTGTAAAACCATTTAATTTCATTTCAATAGATTTTTTCTCTCTGAGAATATTTATTAAGGGGACAAAAAACAATGGTTTTGGAAAGCAGCTTTGTCTTCACAGCTCCATCTGCCTGAGTGCAGATTTGGATTGAGGGATGCAGAGAACTGCACCAGCATAGAAAGGACATTGAGCAATTCCACTCTGATTAGACTTAAAAGGTACCCAGTGTACTCGTGCTTCAGAGACCTTTTTTCAATTTAATTAACATCTTCCAAAGAGCTGTATTTCTAGAAATAAAGAGCATATGAAACAGTCCAAACCAAATTTTGAACGCACGTTTTCTGGAGTGAATACTTTCTGGGAAGCAGAACTTACAATAGCTGTAAACTGAAGAGCATACGTGTTTGAATGATAATATCCATTTTGCCTTGATTTTGTTGTGCCTACATGCCAATGAATTTAGAGACTAAGGGACTCTTTAAGGGTCTCCGCAGCTCAAATACTTTACTATTAAATTTAGATGGGAAAAACAAAGGGTAAAATGAAAAGGGCCATAAACCTATGGTAGGTCTCTGCTACCTATGACTGAATGCCAGTATTTGTAGAAAAAGTGGGTCCATTAGCCGAACTAGGCTTTGATCAAGTAAAGAACTCTTCTGCAGGAGCTATGAAATACTAAGAATTTTGATTTTGTCTATCTTTCAAGCATTAAAAGCTTCATTTATTACTTGGTGGCTGCTCTGGTACTGCTGGCTCAGTACCAAGCACCCACCCGGTCCGGGGAGAGGCTGGCCGGACCACTCAGAGGTGCAGGAGGGCTGGAGAAGTACCAGCAGGGGTTCGCCCAGCCCACCGATGGTACAGGCGCGCTGAGGAAGGAGAGACGAGGCGGAGGGGCTTCTCGAGATGGTGCAGGGTTTATTGTGGCACCGGGGTCCTGCCAGGAGAAGCGAGACAATGCATTTCACACTCACAGTTACACCCCTGTGAGTGGGCGGGGGAAGATACAGAACACCCAATGGTGCAGGAACGCGGGGTTTGAATTTGGCGGGCCGGGGGTACAGAGCCAATGGGAGGGATCGTGGGAGGGGAGAAACATGCGGCGGGAGGGGAGGAGATGGCCGTGATCAGTTTGTGGGGAGCGCACCGCAACAGGTGGTAATAGTTACCTTTGGAAGAGTTAAACAAGTTTTCTTGCCTTTCGATAGGACTAAAAGCAAAGAACGGGATCATACTAAAGGAGATGGAAAGACAGATTTCATAGAATCAAATGCAGATATTTTGTCTATGTTCTGTTTAGCCTAGTTTAACTGGAGCTTTTTAAGGCTTCAGAAATGAATGAAGGAATTTTTATCAGCATGTTTAATTCTCAGCCTATCATCAGTGGAAAAAAGAACAATATTTCGACTCCCCCCTACCTGTCAGTAGAATGAAATCTAATAAGTAGAAAATGTATAGGAAAGCTGAGTGAGAAAAAAATCTGAACATATATGCATGGAAGATATTTTCTTCACCAAAAGATTCACTGAATATTTTTTAATGATCGCTATAATCTAAAACAAATGGAATCATATTAAAAATTGCTTATTTGCCCCATCTCTAAAGAACATTCACAGGGTAGGCTCTACAGTAAACTACTAAATCCATTTTTATCTTAAATTTTCAGAACTAAAATATTTGAAAATAATAAATATGGGGTCAATTGTCACCAAACAGATGAGAATTTTATGGAAGTACCACAGTTGACCAGAAATAACCTAAATAACTTTGAAATTATATAGCGATCAAATTTAGTAAGAAAATTATATGCATACACACCAATAAAACTAAGAATTTCAATATTCTGGAAATAAAGACACAAAAGATTGGGTTATCCCATTAATATCTCTCAGGACTTCGATCAGACTACGAATGACAGTGGTATCTGAGGTACAGTATTAATACGTGATATAGGGGAAGTTGGGGAAAAGGAGAAAGTTTGAGAGGAAAAGGGACAAGCTCACACTGTGTAAACTCAACAATTTATTTAAAAATTGGGAGATATGCTACAAATGTTTTTCCCTCATTATGATCAAACCTGAAGAATATTACTAACTACATAGCAAATGAGCAGCCCTTCTGGATGTAGTAGCAAAAATACGATGCACAGTGGAAGTGTGATGCAAGCTGTAGGTACTATAGAAATCTTTTTACTTCTTTTTTTTTTCTGTAGGCAGATGGCAAGAAAAAATTCTAGTGAAATGAGCTATAAATTCCTTTGGTACTAGGATAGGACTCCAACCAAGACATAACAAGTCTGGATTCTTAATTAGATTAACCTACAAAATCCTTGGACTAATAATTACTGTTTTATTTTCCATCTCTCAAAGGCAAATTACTTTCAGGAGCTTTGAAGAGTATGATCCTATTAATCCATCTGTCAGTAGCTTTTTAATATTGAAGAAAATAAATTTCAGGTATTTCAATAACTAGTTAGGAAATGGAAGGGAACAGCGGTAGAGAAAACATTTTGCTCAAATAGAAAACGCGTACTGCCTTTTATAAAAAAGTATTAATAATATGTAATTACCACATAAACTTTGAAAGGACTAAATGCAAGGTGCATATTAAAGTTTGATACTTTGCATTCTTACTGATTAACATTATTTTGAAAATTAAAAAAACCCAAATGCTGTACTGTAAAGATAGCTGTCAATTTCAAAAATATTCCAAAAATTTTGAGTAAAAGCTTTCGCAAGCCTCATGAAAATTAATCCAAATTTCATGAACCAAGGGGTTAAAATCTTGTAAGCTTGAATAAAACAAGTGGGCGTTTTCATTCTTGGTGAAGATAGGGTGAGTGAAGACCTGGGTATCATCAGAATCACTTAGCTCAATGTGATCATCTTGATTGTTGTTTCCTACTTTTTAAAAAAACACTCTTAAGTGTAACTCTGAATGTTTCAAGTGTACTTGTGCGGAGACACCTCTTTTGGAAAGCTGTCTCAGGATTCCACTTATTTATATAAAAACTTTCAAGGTCAGAAGATGTCATAGTCATACTTTATCCCTTACTCTGATTATTTTTCAGTAATTATATTCTGACAGAAATTTTTACAAGCCTTAGGAAGAACAATATCGTATTGGAGAAGAGTATGACCCCAAGATCTGAAGATCCTGGATTCATCTGCATCCAGATCACTTAAAAAGTTGACCACTGAGAAGCATCATTGAAGATATTAAGTAATCAGGAACTGCATCCTTTCAAAGTTTAAAAACAAAAATGTATAAAAGTAGATGTTATGTGGTTAGGAAGTGAGGCAAATTATTAGCTTCTCTTCTACTCTTCTTTTGCTATTATCAGGGTGACTTTCTACAAAGTAATTCAGATTAAAATACCACATTAGTGTAACCTCTGCTAAACACATCTAACTTTATAACCAATGGCATTTAATTATCAACATCAAAGCAATAATTAAGAAATTTGGATCTATGTTTGCCCAGAGAAATGGTGTACAGTGAAGAGTAATTACAAGATTAACTGGTACATATATGCCCTGAATTCAAGAATGTTAAATCTGTTAAGTCATGCACTGATCTCCTTTAGATGCTTATTTGCATGCAGCAAGATGCATGCAACTTCTATAATGGAGATAAACAGGTCTCACATGGAAATATTTTTAGTTATGATGGCTACAATTCAGTAACAATAGTATGGATTGAGTAGAAATACTCTGTCTTTCCCTAAGCCAGGTATTTTGTAAGATATTTTACACAGTGACTTGTTTTTGTATTTAAAAAAACACGTTACCATGGAACTCTTTCTACTAAAGAGGGTGAGCAGACATAGCGGGAATGCATAGTCCAAAGCAACTTACTATTGTAGAAAACTAAAACAATACCAAATTCTAAATTAAATGTCCTTTTTTGGTTTTTTAGCCAGAAGAAAAAGATGAGTTGCACTTCTCCTCCACCCCCCCTGCACCTCATCATTAACAGTGGAAACAGTTTATGAAGTATACAGAACTCTAGGTCAGGGACAGAACTTCTAAAGGGAAGTCAGTGTTGGATGAACTTGCAACTCACCCTGTAAGCTGAAAAAGATCTTGTTGCTTTTAAAATATAATTTTAAAAATTAAAACATAAGTAATTTACTAGAAAGAAAAAGTCCTTTTGAATACCAAGAATTTGTGTTTCTAAAACATTCAGGTGTCTTAAATGACCAAACACTGTAATTACTTCAGTCTGAAGAAAAATTAATCTTCCAGCATGTAATTCTTTTTTTGTTTCTCAGACAGATTTGCCTTGCTGCCCAAGACTCTTCCACCTTTTATGTCTGATGCACCATAGCTCTGAATGTCAAACCTACTTAAAAATACAGATTTTTCACTTAATTGAATAATAATATTTTCATTTAATTCAAGATACCTGTAAACATAAGTGAAAACCTTGCATGCAGTTTGGAATGAGGCTTAATAAGCACTACTCTAAAGCCTTGTAAAATGATACTGAGACCTCAAATAGAGGAAAAGTTTGGTATGCTTGAATATATGATCACTGGTACTTGAGCTTTTCCCCAACTTCCTTATTACTAAATGAAGAAATATCATAGATGAACCTTAAAATATGTAGTGGACAACGTTGTCAAAATGTTTCAACATCTGTGCTTTCTTCGTTGAACTATGCTGTGGCAGAACAATATGCTGCTGCCCCAGTGGGTGGCCCCTATGCTATACTTTTAGTAACTTTTATGTTTTCAAATATAATTTCTTTTAAGCAATATTTTGTCTAATTTATATGACCAGCCAAACCAGAAGCTGCAAATATAATATTTTTTAACTTCCTTTCTGATGAATAATAAATGTCACATAGGAATTAGAAAGTAGGATGCAGTTGCATGTGCCATCTGCTGCGTATGGGAACAGAAGAAAGATATTAGACTTTAAATTAGGGGTTTCTTTCCTAGAAATTCAAAGATGAAAGGAAACCACACTGATCACTTGGAAAGTAATACTGCTCTCTATTAGTCATTAGAAATCTATCAGTGCTTAGAAAATCTCACAATATGACAAGATACTTTGGAGAGCTCTCTAAGGAGTATCTACAAAGTGTATTTTAAATAAAAATTAATGTAATTAATGTCATACAGTCTTCTGATTATTTACTTTAATTTCCTTTCAGTTTCTTCTAGTTGCCTAAGGCCTATGATAGCAGGATATGTGGAGACAGTTCTGAGGTAAAGTACAAGAACTTGCATGCTGAATTCCCATAGTAGCTGACTATTTGCAAGAGTAAGGAGATCTACATAATTACATATTTAGATATTTAAAAATTCACTTACCTAAAAAAAAAAAAAGAACAAAAAACTACCCACATTTTATCTCTGAAGTGGAAATTGTGTATCCATTCTAGCTGCCCACATGGCCTCAGCTGTAACTGAAGAGTCAAATGCTGACATAACAATAAGTGACATGGATTAGGCTTGTCTACAAGGTGGCACACCCATGAGACATGACAAGGAAAGAGGTGGCTGTCAGGGACAGTGTCCTCCAGGATGTGTGGAGGTGAGATGACCGAGGTGTTTCTGGCTTCTGTTTTTTATTTTGTAGTAATAAAATAAATATAGAATTATATTTTCTCCTGCTTTATCATTTATTGGTTGGCTGCTACAGAAAGATTTTTAGTTTAAACAATTCTCATATTTTTTTATTTAATATCGGATGTTAGCATTTATTATGCATATGAGAGAAAAAGGAGTGGAATAAATGGAAAGATAAATAGGACAAGAGTGCAATTGTTTTGAAAAAGTGGTAGAAATCAGCTTCAGAACTGTTGGTCATACTTTCTGGACAAAACCTGTCATACAAGACAGTAGTTTAATATTTACTATTACCTGTAATATTATAGGGCCTTGGAAGTACCTACCTGGGATTGAGATATCTTTGTTGTGGGGCTTTAATTAAAGTTTCTTGTAAAATACATTACAAATCATTGTGAGAATGTCAAAATGACAATATTGATGACAATTTGGTGGTTCAAATCAGAAAAAATTGGTCAAAATTTAAAAATTATGAAATTAAATTAGCACTTGCTTATACACAGTAGTTATAGTAAGCTGGTACCATCATAAAACCTACACACAGATAATACTATACATGGTAGCTTGTGAACAGAGGAGAAAATGTAGAGCTATGGCACTATCCCTGAAAATACTGCCAATGAACTTTGAACTTTTAACTTTCCTCTTTTTTTTTTAATCCAAATTTCTGTAATTTTTTGGCTCAACTCTCGGGTTTACATAGGACAGATGACCTGGGACGCCTTCAGCCTGTAAGATCACCATGGATAACTCATGTTCTGACTTACAATTCTGTCCACATTCCCCTCTGAGGTGAAACCTATGTATGGTTCCGGGGATAAATTGCTTCAAAGACCCCTCCCTGCAGGTGGCAAGGGTAAAAGAATGAAGCTACACCTGGCTGGGCTGTTTCCAACTTTCCAGCATGAAGATGCTATTTCAGCAGCCCTTCTGCTGCAGATACCCAACACTCCCTTTAGTGGCACCACCGGCCATACCACGCAACACTTGACTGACACAATAACGTAACAGTCTTCAAGCCATCTAAGGAATGATTTCTCAAACAAAAAGACCCTAGGCTTTAAGGCTACGAGGGCATCATGAACATCTCACAAGAGACTTGGACTGCTATGACATGTGGCAATAACCTGCTGGCTTTAGAGTGACTCACCCTGGAAAGTAGGCGCATGAGCCACTCAGTTCCCTTGCCTATGGAGCAAGGGGCCACAGCTCAAGAAAAGAAGTTTTTATCAGTGTAGCTGTAGAAGTCTAGTAGTGTTTTCCCTTCTATCAATGTCTGCTACCATAAAATGGAACCAAGCAGAATTTATTAGAGATTAAAAACCTGTATCTGAAGTCAAATTTCATCTTGTGAGCTTTATCAGCTTCCTTTTGCTAATTAGAATATTATGAAATATTACAAGAACACAAACCTCTGCTCCCTGCACAGTTTTCCAGTAAATATTGACTCACAGTCTGGTAATACTGAGTGCAAGCAGAAAAAAAAAATGCCCAAAGCTTCAGGAGGAATATTCTGGTAGAGGAGTCACCTCCCCATTTCTCCATTGTCAGGAAGCCTGACTGTGTAGGAAACAGGGCTGTGAGGATCACCAGAAACTGCTGTTGGAGCCTCTGAGCACCTATAAAAACTAAGAAATACCTCAAACATCACAGCCCCCTCTTGTTCAGCTTGCTTTTCCCAGCATAATCACAGAAAATAAAACTGGAAGCTTTGCCTTGTCTCCTCCTGCAGGGAGGATGAGAGACACCAGCATGCATGGACTGGGAGTATAGAGACCATACACCCATAACCTGGAGGGGAACAGCCCTCTGAGCATCTGACAACAAGGCCAGTGCTTCTCACCAGTGCCCAGAATACGTAGGATGAGACAAATGTTGTCTGAAGGACATGTCTTTACAATGAATTTCTTAAGTTTACACATGACAAAATCTATTCCCAGAGCCTGAGAGAAACAAAAGTGATTCGAGAGATGGAAGTCTGACAGAATTATACTCATGTATTCTGTGCAGATCTATCAAAAAATGCTTGGAAATTCACACATAATAGAACATTGCTTGTATTTTCTGAAGCTATAGCAGTCTTAGAATCCTACTCATATCATTTCATGTAATTAATTTTGTTAGCTGGCAAGCCAGCTTCCAGTCTTTTATTTACTGTTAGTTATTCTCTAGTAAATAAGATCTTAAAGAAATAGGACAATATCATGGCTCCTTTTTAGGCTGATTTTTCCCCCAGGAACAACCTATAAGAAAGATGTATAGGTCAAGAATTGAAACACTCATCTCTATGGCACGGTGTGTGTGCCTGGTGAAGGTATGACGAGGCATATTCTGCTAGAAAAACAATGGTTTGTATCAGCCTGCCGTCCTCACGTTCTGTTGGTGTTCACTGCACACACATTCCTCAGAACATCCCAAGTTCATCAGACATGGGGTGGGCTACATGGGGAGAGAAAAAAGTTGTATTGAAATACATCATGTGCAGCGGACTTCACACGAAGTTCTCAAAACTCTCCGGCTTCTGCTGACATGGCTCTGATTTTGACAAGATAGGTCAGTCTAGTTCAAAAGCTGGAACTCATGATGGCAATGCTTTATAGTAAATATGAGGGAAAAATTAATTATAATGGAATACAAATATTTTTGAACAACTGTTAAATGCTGGGGTTGGGCCAAATGGACAGTTGGCCTGGGGCACCAGATTTTTCATAGGCACACGTATTGTTAATGAGCACTTAGTCCATCTATCTGTTACCTTCAATCACTCATGGGTGCCTTCATTCTGCCTCCAGGATGTCTGAGCCGAGATGTCTCGCTACAGCCTGGCAGCAGGAAGCCTTGATGTAGCCTCGAAGATGAGATAAGGCAGCTGCAGATGAATGAATGCGTGAAACTAGGGAGAGATGCAGATGGAAGCGGAGTCTGAACGTTACCATCTTGTGGGTTTTTGTTGTTTTGCCTTGGTCTAATAACAGTCTGCCCTCTGTATATTGGAGGATGTGGCCCCAAAAGGCAGCTTTGGATATAAAAGGGCAAGGTGGCAGAAGGGTTTGTTCACAATGCATATTGAAAACTCTGCTCATATTATTTTCTTTCTTCTTCCCTCTTCCCTCTTTCCTTCTGTTCATCTGCTTTTGAAGGCTTTTGCTTCATGACTCCCGTCAAAATTACTTTTTTACAATTTCTGTCTACTTTTAAAAAAGTTTATTTAATATTGCGATAATGAGCGATGAGGAGCCCCCAGGCAGGTGCAAAGGAGAGCCGTTTTTTGCAAAAAACTGGTCCTTATCAGGGTATCAGTTTACATAGTTTTAAGGCACAACAAACCTAATTCAACCAACCATCATACACCACGATGTGAGCATGCAGCTATCACGCAGCATGCTTCTCTTCCCCTATTCCAGCTGAGTCATTCTCCCACAGTCGTTTTCCACTTATCTGAAGTAACAGACCTGAGCCATGATTTTACTAGGCCTTCCTTTTACAAAGCTTTACTTATTGGTAACAATTTAATTTTATTAATACTTACAGTTGAAGCGACAGTAACTTGTACAGATGTCATCAGTTCTGAATAAATAAATATATTGTATTTGATGATCTACTCAGTCTTCTGCTAACAAGCAATGTTTTTCAGTGAAAATTGAAGACAAAGTATAAACAACAGCTCTGGGCCTTGCCTAGGCAGGACAGTCTTTTACACATTTTGATGTTGTGGCCCTCACAGCAACATTCTATGTGGAAAAGACTGGCAAACATTAAACCAAGTTCTTCATAAACCAGCAAGAAAACAGCCGATTTAGAAACACTCAATATCGTACAAGTGCCCCATTCTGACCTTCTGCAACTTTGTTTTCTGTTGAAAACAATCACCAGTTCAAGCATGCAATAGGAGTGCCTCCCCATCCAGTTAGGCATTCCCTCAGGGAAAAAAAAAAACAAACCCACAACAAAAACCCCCATTAAAAACTGCACATGTGTTCCTGTATTTTAACTACCCAATACTATCTAATAACTACTTTATTATTATTCAGTCAAACTTAAAACACACAATCATATGCGAAGAATCTGCAAGAGGCAACTTAGAAGCCTGGTGTTTGCCTAGATCCCCAAGAATATCTGTATAGGTAAAACTGAGAGGACAACTGAATTCCAAATAAAACCTGTGTGTACTCTATGGCATATGACAAGTAATTATTTGACTAATTGTTTTTAAGGATGAAAAAAGGATTATTTTACAATGCACAGTAATGACCAAATAATCATCAGCAGTTATTATCCCGGTTTTGTTCTCATATATCAATACTTTCCTCAATCTACTTGTTATTTGACACAAAAAAAGATTTGATAAATAAACTCTAATGGTCAATTTAAAATGCTGATCACTTTGATCCATTGCAGACTTCCACTTGGGGTCAAATAGCAAATATCAGATTTTTCAATTATTTAGTCAGAGTGGCATAAAAGTGCATTTTAGGTAAAAATCACACAAGGAATGAAGGCAACCTCAAATATAAGAAAAAGAAGCAACTCACGAGGGTTCACTAGCATTGTCATAGGCTAAATACATTATGAAGTAGTGTTTTCAATCTGGGCTGCATGTTTGGCAAGCGTGTCTCATTTACAACATACACTAGGATGCTGGAAACGGCTTGTGGATGTGAATTTCAATGGCTATTGTATAAGACTTAGTAATCTCATATATCTCGGGATTTAGTACCTTGTATACCTGTCTAGAGGAATAGATGGTCAGATATAGGAAAAAATTTAGAAGAGCAACAGTGATGATGCAACAAATGATATATGATTCTCCTCCCTCAATCTCTCTAGTTTCCTCATTTTCTCTCTGGAAATCATTTGGGGTTTTTTCAACACACACACAAAAAAATCTTGTTGTGCCTATCACTTTCTGTTAAAAATATTTTCACGGAGTAAAAGAAGCAAAATTAGATCCTAAATTAAATCAATTATGATGTCTTTACCAAGGGAAATGACCCTGTGGAAGACTGTTGGCATTTTAGTACATGCTCTATTGAATATTTGTCCTGATTTCTCTCACATAAAGGCTAAGACTTCTGCCACAAGTCTCTGCACACTGGAATTCCTAGATGTCATTCTTGTATTGCCTTGCCACAATTCACTATTTACATTTTATTCTGCTTTCTCCACTGTGTGTGAGTTTTCTATCCACATCAGCCGTATTTATTGGATACTTTTTAACTGAGTACCCATTTGTATCTCTGTCTCCTTCCTGCCTTTATTTATTAAATTAGGCCATGCAACCCAGTAAAGGTGTGAACACCGAGTTGTTTTCATTTGCTGGCTCCCAATTAAGCGTGCAGCTGCTGCACTTGAGAAAAATAGCCATCCAGGAAGCCTCTGATAAAGGAAAAGCAAGGAAAGAGGTAGACTGAAGGATCCTTACTGCACCAGTCCTCATGGATGACCTGTTTCAAGGAATCATTGGGAGCTGGCATTGATCTATTGTGGAATAGAAAGCTGACTGGCTAATGAAGAAGGCATTAGTGGCAGTACATGCAAGACAAAGGTTTGGTCTTCAGTGTTTCGACATGAGGTGCAGGAGCAATGAACCTTATGTTACAACTACACCTCTTGAGAGCTGTATTTTATTTTCTTAGATATATTGAGTAAGGTGAGGAAATAGATGAATGACAAACCAAAAATAATACCGTTCTGAAGGAATATTAGTGTGAATACAATGTGGTAGAAATTGAATTAGCTGTGATCCCCTGCTGAGTTGTGTGAAATAGCTGTTAAAGCTAATTCTCATTGTAACACATAATGGTATTATCGATTTACTTGATACATGGTTAATGAGTGTAATTTTTCAGACTCCTTGAATACAGTAAATCCTGTTTACTCTTTTAGCGCAAACCTGCCTGCTGCCTGTAATTCAACTTTCCTTTTATTGTCTGCTCATTGTTCATTCAAATAAGCCTACTCACATTCCTTCACCGCTAGGACTTGATAACATATTCTGTGGGAGCACCTGCGTGACCTTTTTATTACATCTCTGTTATCCTTTGTGACAGTCCAGTGGGAAATTTAAGAGAAACTAACAGCTGAATGGCAGGGGAGCATTAACCCTTTCAGGGACTGTACTTCATGGAAGCATTATGACATTACATCATGGTAACATGAAGAATGGGTCATGGTCAAATAGAAAGGTCATTATGAGGCTTGAAAGCCCTAAAACTGTAAGGAAACAGCATTGACAGAATGGAAGAAATTCAGCAGTAATGCACAAAATAATCAAGGAAGCTCTTAAATTTTTGGCAGAAAATACGGCTCAAAGGCAAAGGGGCTTTGGACTTAGAAAGGGCATTGCCTACCTTGTGGTCATTCTCATGGTGAGCAAGGAGTCAAGATCTTTCCTGACATGAAAAGGATTGAGGGTAAACTTAATTTTAATTTTGACCAGATTTTTTGCTTTTATTCTCAGGGATTTTAGACTCTGTGTAATTAAGAGGGACATTACTAGTGAATTCCAAATTCCGTTTTAGACTGTGTCTATTTCCCTGTGATTCAACTACCATCCTGATTTTCCAGGTCAAATATGTTCCAAAACCTATAAAGTGGATATTCATTTTGTATTTATTCATATCTTTATGGCTATCCTCTCCTTTATACAAAAAAAAGAGAAAAATAATCAAAATTCCTATTAAAGGCTTAAATGCTTTTTTGAAATTGTAAGATGTCTTTCTTCCTTTATGTTTTTTGTGTCTTTGCACAGGTTTGTTGGAAACTGCCATGAGCTCTGGGCATGGGACATCTCTTTCTCACTTTTCCCCCAGATTTATCTTACAAGGGGATAAAGAGTATTAGGAGCTACAGTTCTTAGAATTATCTATTTGTATCCAAAGGCATGACAATGTTTTATGTTTGAGCAAACTTGTTTTATTCCAAATGTCTGTTTTGATCTCGCACATTGCCTCTTGCTACCCTTTCTCGACGGTGGTGTCCTTCACCACAGTGCACACACATCATTTCTTGACAGTCTTTGATTCTACAAAATACTCCCAAAATGAAGAAAATTAAAATACTCAGGACACTTTACATAGTTTCTTCCAACCTCTCAAAAATATTTGTGATGTTTAAAGGTTCAGATGCCCTCTGTCCCCTCAGCAATCACAGCTCAGACTGAATTCCTGTTTTCCTTTACTCAAATATTCTGTGGTCCCTAAATACTAAATTAAAATAATAGAAAAATAAAAACAGTTTTGAAATCCAACTCCTGCTACCCAGGACCAACACAGCTTTTAAAAAAATTCATAAAATGAGTTTGGTACCAGTAGAGAATTTTATAGAACACATTAAAAATGATTAAAAAATAGAATCTATCTCGGCACTTTGAAAAAAACCTACTTAAATATTCCATTAAGTTTTCATGCATGCACCCTGTCCTCCCTTTTCCAGTCAGGTCATATTATCAGTTTTAATTACCCTTCATGAGCATGTGAATACATTTTTAGCTGATGTCCTTTTTAATTCCATGCATATTTTCTATCAAATATACAATTACAGAGGAAATATGATAAGTTCTCTATTCCCACTTATCTAAAATCCAAAGATTGTACAGCTTATTGTTTCAAAAGCTTTTTCTTCCTGAACTTCTGAAATGACATCCAAACCCCATTTCTATATTAATCTGCGATAATCATCAGTCACAATAGTAATAATAATAATAATAATAGAAAAACATATGGTATCTTCTCATGTTTATCTACTGTATGAAGTACCTTACTCTTGGAAAAGTACTACAAAGATGTAAGGTTTATGAAAAACACCAGTATTTTCACGCAGATATTGTGAGAACATGGTTTTAGCCATTTCCTTTCTCTTGCCGAAGTTTTGTAATAAGGAGAATATTTCTTTTTCTCTACTTTAAGAAGTTGGTATAACAAGATAGCAGTAAAAACAGTGTCCAAGTACAAATCTCCTAACAAAAGATGCTGAATGGTACATCGATCAATAAGGGGGTTTAAGTGTCAGAGAGGTCCCCCAGTGGACCTTTTGTTCTGCTTGGATTTTATTTCTGTCCATATTCGTCTCATCTACCACATTCCTACAGGCAATGACCCTTACAAATTTAACATTAAATAAAACAACCATGAAGCTATCTTCCAAGGTTGACTAAAATAAAAAAAATGAACTTCTGATTTGTTTAAGCCAACACTCTTCTTCTGGGGTTGTGATTCTAAATTTTATGTACATACCACCAATGCAATTTACTGTCAAGTTTGATCCAGTGGCAAGTGCACAAATGGATCTAGACTTACTTATAATGGGTTTTTCCCTTAAAAGCTAGGCACGCCCTGGGCTTGCTTTGATACTAATTAAAGATTACAAAAACATGTTTGATATCTACTTCTATTTGTCCATATAGAAGAATTTGTCTATAGACTGTTGAAAAATATTAATGACAAAATAAATAAAAGACTAGAAAAATAATCTTGAAGTTCTTCATTATTTGTGACCTTCCATGAGAATACTTAGTTATCCATGCAGATTAGAAGGTAATAATCACTTATAGGGTTTTTTGCTTACTTATGTCTTAATTTTCTGATTGGGTTAAGATGGGTTTTTTTCACAAGCAATAATTTTGTTGTTAAAAATTACAAACAAATTTTTTTTAGTTGTTTACAAACTTTGTAGTTGTTAAAAGACTAAGCACAAAGGTAATAATTATTTTCAATACATCTGCTTTTAAATGAGACTCTTTTTTTCTTCCTCTTTTTTTTTTTTCCCTCAACTTTTCCATGAGAAACTGGGGTGGGTGGAAATAAAAGAAAAAAAAAAAGAAAACCAGCTATCTCATTAAAAATCAAAGTCATTAAAGAGAAACAAGTTCTACTTTTCAGCAATGTTTTCCATTTCACAGAATATAGCTAGATGATAAATATGCTGTGTGTTTGAAGAAGAGTGAGGAGAAGGTACACCACCCCAAACCTACCCTCGAATGACACAAATCTGGCTTGTGCTGTGGTCTGGTTACAGGCCCCGCAGGCACAGGCTGCTCGTGCACTGAGTGGTGGAGTGGGCAGATGAGTGACACCACTGTGAGAGGTGATGGAGGATGCTCTCTGAACAGCTGGTGCTCCCGTCTTGTGCCTGCTCGCACTGTCCAGGGCAGGAAGGTCCACACTGCCTCCTCCATCGTGCTCCAGAGCACATCCAGAACCGTGGCTGAGCCTGGGCTGGCACCGAGATATGTTGGATATACGACAAGTCCAGCCTCAAGTACATGACGTAGGTTAAAAAAAATTATATATATATATTTATATAAATATAAACATACAAAGCCCCACTTCCTAAGGTACTTTTATCTTGATGATCATGAGCGTATGCAAACATTAAAACCCGAGCATCCAAAACAATTTCACACAGGTTTAAGCATTCCGTAACAAAATACATTCCCATAAAAAGTCATACCTATCTCTGGAACTACCAAATATCTTGTCCAATATTTTTAGAGAAAAAAAATTGTTTTGAAACAAGACGGATTATAATTCTTCCAAGCCTGACAATGTCTGGCTTGCTCTGTAATTATAATTTAGCAAACATAAGGCCAGAGGGTAATTTTTCCTTGATGTTTCCCTAATAAAAATGAGCAGCGAAGTCAGAAAATACACCAATTTTTGCTTTACTAAAAAGCTGAAAAACATCGTTACCTGTTAGGTACTGTCTCTTTGATATAATTCAGTGTAAATAAAATATCTACCATCATATCTACAATCACTACCTAAGAAACAAGAAAACTTAGTACCAACAAAAATTACTTTAGATTCATTTTTCGAATCACTAGAATACTTAAAAATAACTCAAAAAAACCCCAACCCAAAACCTAACCTAATTCAAAATCAGAGACTACTTTTGCAAAAACTTTGCTAAAGTGATAGGAAAATTGAAAGAGAAAAAAAAAGAGCACGAGAAATATGTTCATACAAATGAAAAAACCAGAATGGACTGTATGAGATATTGATTTATAGCTAATCAACTAAAGCAGTTTAAACATAATAGGAGCAAGACAAATTCTAGATTGATAGAACTATTTGTGGATGGAGAAGGGGACATTTTATCACATACAGAAAGGCAGAAGAATGGAAACATTTTTTCTTACATACTTTGGAAATATCAAGTTCAAATATGCATGTCAAATGGAGGGAAAATATCTTTTCAGCCCATCAGTCACTAGGAAGAAACAAACCCTGGTAACATGAACAGGAGGGAAATAGGGATGCTAAATAGTTTACACTGAAATCTCATTGAAGAGATAGCTGAGAATTTAGTTTCCTCCTCAAGGTTGTTCATAATTTGTTAAATAATGAATATAAGAAGCAAATTGGTTACACCAGCTTTTGATACAGATTTATCTCATATTTTTAACAACATAACAAGTGTTTGAAATTGATCTTTTTGCTATCAAGATTTAGTACGAAAGATTTAGGATATAGCCAGTTTTCTCCAAACCAAATTACTAATATATAATTAGTCGTGCCTCATGTCATCATATCATGTAAGGGATGTGGAATGTAGGCATCCATCTCAGCTAACTGTCCAGATCTTTCACAGGTCAGTAAAGAGAAAAGGGTACCTAGAGACAAGTAATTCATCACACCATCAAGGAGGTGTCTGTCCTCCCATTGGTAGCTATTTACGGTTTGACTATGCTTCTTTGAAAGACAGAACATACTGACCTATGTAGAATAAAATAACTATTTCAGCATCTTCAAAAGTGAGAGATTTCTTTAAAGAGGGTTGTTTATTACTAGAAATCCTACCATTAATGGCTATCATAAGGAACAGAAAAATAAATGCAGAATTATTCACAATGAGTTATTAATATTTGCTTTTTTAATAAAAATGCTTAAGTAAAGGCAACATTCAGTAACAAATCCTAAAAGTGAAAAGTTTAAAAGCCATTCTAAATTTTCTTGCACTAGATAATCTGAAAACGAATTAGAGCTATAAAGTGCAGAGCAATTGACCTTCTTAGATATTATATACATCACTTATAAAGCTAATTGCGTTTTAATTGGGTTTTAGTAAATGGACAGTTTTGCAATGAGATATTAGATTTTAAACACTTTTGGTTTTAATGAGTGTTAATTTTCCTGGTGATTTGCTTCAACATAGAAGTATCATGACTGAATTAATTCTGCCTGAAGCTATTCCATATTTTAAGGTCATAAATGTTGACAAGTATTATAGATGATGTGGAAAAAATTACAAAAAAAAATACAAAACCAGGGAAGTTCAGCTCAAAAAGAGAAAAAAACTTGAATAAAACCTCTCAAGATATAATGGTTCTGTGAATTTTGGGAAAGGCATTTTGAGCTGCAAGTGTTCACTTATTTTGAAGTAAATTTTAACAATGTTTGACCTTTTTCTCTAAGTATAACATCGACACAATCCTGGATTAAACCTGAATGTTTGAGATAGAAATATTTCTTTTTTTTTTTCTCAGGTTCCCTTCTCATTGTATGACAGTCTCTTATTCATATGCTGGACACACAAATAGTCCTGTTGAGACATCTTAAAAAATTTTATCTTTTTCTAGCCACATACAGATTTTACATCACTTTTGAAAACATTCTTATGTCTTCCATTCACTTTCTTGTGAGCTCTTCCTACCTGCAAAGTCACCTCTTCATCAGCTGTTACTGGACTATACGCGCGTGCTTTATAAAATCTCCTTGTTCCCCTGTTCCCATGTGCCATCCATCGGCACGGGTGCTGGAAGTCGGCCTGCGAGGTGCCGAGCTGCACCCCCAGGGCATCCCTTGCAGGGGATGCTTTTGGGTTAACGCAGCGATTTCAGCCACCCCACACCACCCAGCATCACTCTACTGCATTTTCAATAATGAGTATTCAATAAATATTTTACATAATAAAAGTATAAACATATAGACATCGTTTATTTCCTCATGTGTCTCGCCCTGAATAATAACTCTGAAGCTATTATCTAAAGAGGACAAAAGCGCTTTAATTTTTTAGGTGTAGGAGGTTTCTACAGCTGTTTCAATTTTTATATTTATAGATCAACCCTTAATTTTTCATCTATATGTATTTCCACTTAAGCATATATAGATACACTGATGTTACTGTGGGGAAGTAACATTCGGATTTCAGAAATATCTATAATTAGCGGACCTGGATGGTTCAAATTAGTGATATTTGAACTGAAAAAAGTTTTAAAATAAACGTATGCCAAGTAAAACATCTGGAAAGTCAGAAAAGCAATGATGATAGTTTGAATGACAAAGGGAAACTTTAATGGAAATGTAGAAGGGTTCAGTTATTGTGCAGCTAATGTGGGTAGCCTGCATACTGACCCAAAAGACCATCGAAAAGTGCATGCTCATTTAAGTAACTCATTCAACTCATATGAAAATCAAAGATTAACAGCTCCAGATGTGCAGCTAATGTACAGGCATATTTGTATGAAAAAGTGAGCCCTGGAAATGGGTCTGCATTGGAGAACTCCAATATGTGCTTCCTGTAAGTAAAAGCAAAGACTAAACAGCTGACATTCCAGCAATGTTAAAGCACCTTTCAACTTTCTGAAACTCAGTCCTAATTTACTTACCTGTGTAAAGAAACACCAGACACTTCTAATAACACTTGGACAACTGGCTGAACAGGCAGTATGCACTAAGTGCTTCCAAAATCAAAAGGCATAGTGAAAGTTCAGAGGATTTAAATTCTTTTTCTGCAAAATCAATGAGCAAAGCTGAGCTGTTTTCCTGGAGGAGGGGGAATTCTTTTCATTATTCCAGGTGGATAACTTGACTCACTTTTTTTGTATTTAAAGAAAACCCAAATGGTCCCAAGCAGGGTACTGGCTTCCAGATAACTTTTGCTGGAACATCTGGACTATGAATCAGCACAAAGAACTATACAAAACATTAACAATACTGGATCACATGTTCCTTGAGGAACACTTGGACCAGGATACAAGACTCTACTTAGAAATTCTCTGAAAACCACCTTTAATCTGGAGGTTTTTATTAAAATATCTTCAGTTTACACACAAGGGCTCCAACACAGAATAAGCCATTGCCTTCAGTGAAGCTGCTGGTAGATAAAAGAACATGTCTGGGAAAGGCAATCCACAGGACTTGAGACCTAAGCACTATCCGGAGGGAGAACTCAAAGTGCAAGAAGATCAGATTTATGGAGAGTCTTCTGTTGAACATAAGTGCACTGAAATTTCCTTAGGTTTTATTTTGTGGAGAATTCTTTCACTCTACCCTAGCTGAAACCAGGACAATTGCTCAGATGTTATGAGTTAGAAACCTTGCCCTTCTATCCATCACCTTGTATTTGTAATTCAAGGGCAATTATTAATTAATTGTAAAGCCCTTTTAGAAAAAGAAATAACTTTATTTTTATTCAGCTTAACTTTTTATCTCAGATTTACATGCAGATATCGGTACATGATGGCCTGCAGCAAATTTAAGAGCCAGTAACTTGGTTAAAAATATAACATGGTGGAAACATACCAGTAACCACAAAAAGTCATGGAACTTTGACTAGGAAGATTAAGAAAAGTATCTTACTTTTAAACTTTCTGTAATACCTCAGTTTTATAAATATTTAAATTTTAAACTTATTTTATTATGGGCAAATCCTCGTCTGGTATAAATCAGTGTGTCTTCTTTGAATTTGAAAGACCTATGCTGATTTACTCCAAGTAACTCCATGTCTGTCCCTCAACCTTTTTTTATATAATTCTTTCAGAGTGCCTTTCAAATTGATAGGTTACTTTCAGCTACAAGGGAAGCTGCATTCTGCCTATTTTAAGCTATTTTACCCTTAGACAAATCTGTGCTGTCAAAACAGGCTTTTAGAAGTTGAACAAAATCCAAAAAATCCAAGCTACGTGTGTAGTAAAAGTTGGCACCAGTTTATCTATAAATTCTTAACCATAAGAACAACAGTAAAATCTAGAGAACTGAATTTTCAGGCTATCTTGTTTAGCTCAAGGGCAGTTGCTAATGTAGGCGATCTCACACCTCAGATGTTAAGCATATAAAGACATCACATTTGTGCTTTATATTTATTTGTTATGACATTGCCCTGAAGAAAACTAACATTACTGTTAAAAGAGTAATGCACATCATGAAGTGAATGATAGCTTGATCTGTCATGACAGAAGGTACAAAACATGTGAAAAGTCTGTTATCTTCAAATTTGGCTCCTTGATCCTATAGTAAAAAATGTGTTCCATTTGTAACAAGCGTAATTAAAACCATACTGATTAATTCAAGATGTAACCAAACATCCTAAGTCTTGTGAATAATTTACATAGCATTCTGTAGTCTGTTGCTTTATTCACTCTGTTTACTACATAGAAAATTCAGCCTCATTTTTAGATGCACAACTTAGATGCACCATGAAAGATTCTGGTAAGTAAATGCATTTTCAAAAGAGAGAGAGAGAAAATTAATGTAATTGTAACCATTCTTCATAGAGTAATCTCAAAAGAGGAAGAACTTCAGGGTAGGACCCATAAGAGAGCTCTGCAGTGATACCAAAATTCTGCTTATATAGAAGGATGAGCTAGATTGCAACCTTCAATATGTGTTACATAAAGAGGACTGATCGACTCCAGATGAAAGTTAAGTATTTTGCAATAACTACTACATGTAGCCTTCAGACCTTCATGTGCTTTGTGGAGTGCAATATGCACAGATTTTTTTCCTCTAAATTTACTATTCCAAAACAAACAGCTATGTTAAACAAACCGTCAGAACCACAGTGATTCAGGGTATGTCAACACCTCTCTGCAGTTTTTCTAGGGACTACAATTCAATTAGGAAAAATTTACCCCAGCCTGTAATCTAGATCAAAGATAAATCAAAGCTTACTTAATTTGGAAGAAAAATTGTCTGACAATTTATCATGGGCAGGAATGAAGGGGAAACATAAAATTAATGATGTTTCAGGATCTATTTTGCACATACTGGATAACGAAGATATTTTTAGAAAAAATCCCATGCAATCTCAATGCAATATTTCCTCTAGCTATTTGAGGCAACTGTACTTACTGCCTTATAGATGGACATTGCCTAGGAAGTATCATTCCAAAAGCTTAAAAAACAAGTTAATACACTCTGCTTTGACCGCAAAGGGAAGAATTATATCCCCTACTGCAGTAATCCTTTTAAAAATGCCTTTCATGCAAACAAACATCAAGAAGATATCTGTCAGACCTTGAGCTAGATGTTCTACTTATATAATCATTTTGAGTGGAAGATGCAGATAGGGATGAGTGAAGAGTAGAACTCTATCCCTTGTGTTTTAGAATGTGATGAGGGACAGATGTCTTATACTTTAGAAGAGCTAAAAACTCTGATTCTGTGAAAATAAACAGAGAGTCAGAAAAAAATAAGGGGCTTAGATAAAGGAAAAGGGAATGAGAGGAAGCCAAGCACTGCAACGTCCCTCTTTCTTCCCTATTACCCCTGTGATACACTGTATCTTCACTGTGCAGCCTCCTTCTGTTTTCAGAAGAGTGGGTCTGACTCCCTCTGCATTCTTGACATGCTGTAAGTGTAGGGGGGTTAAGGGGGTGGGGCTGGGAATATTTTTTTAAGTATGGAATTTGTGCAGGGCTGACAGCAAGATTAATAGAGGGGGCCATAAGGATTCCTGCTGAGCACTCTATTAAGCCAATAAGCACTGAACGAAGAAAAATTTGCAAAATGGACCGTAATGACTTCTGAACAGCTGTTCTGGTCTACCATGTCCAAACCCTACTTTTGAAATAATTTCTAAAGTTGGCTCCTCCTTACAAAGAAGTTCTTCCAGTTTTCATTATACACCAAGTAAATATAACACAGTAATTCAACAGCTGGGGTTTTATTTTCCTTGTTTATAAGCAGAAGTTATTTTCTCACTATTATATCTTTGCCCATGTTCACATTAATTCTAGTCTTCATTTTTCTACTGTACCTCATGCCTCTTGCCTTATGCGTGCACAGTTACTCTTGTTTGCCTTTTTACCAATGTTTTACATCTTCTCCAGAATACTTGTTTTCCTTCAGCCTTGTTCTTTTTTTTACTGTTCTTTCCTGATTTACAGCAGATCCCATTACTCCCTCCCAACTTTGCCCTTACTCTATTTCTGCCTTCAGCTTAACCTCCTGTTCATGAGTCCATAAGCTCTAATTTATCTTCCACTCCAGAGCTTACTTAAGTAAAATTTAAGAAATTTGTTTCTCCCCCACTCCAGTATTACAGAGCATGGGAGTTCTGGGGCCCTTAAAAAGGCAGCTGGTCACATTTTTGTAAGGAAATCATGCACAGGTGCTGGGAATCAACCAGGGCTGATGGGTTTCCAGCCCCAAAAGTCGTAGAAGCTTATGTATATGTTTGTGACTGGGATAGGTTTTAAGTTTTTTCCTTTCCTCTGGGAGGGAGAGGATTGAAGCAGCTTAATACCAAAAAAGACAAGGACTGGGGATGGTAGCAGATGAGAGAGGCTCCCTTCCCATGACACAGTAGCACTATCTGAACTTTGGGGAGTAGCTACCAGTTATCATGGATCTTTTATAGTTAAGATTACTGCCATATCTGATTTGGCATTCAATGTGTCCCTCTTCTAGCTGTATCAGCAAATCATGTCCATGACTGGCCTTGTTAAAAATAGGCAGGAGAAGAAGCAAGATCAAAATTCTTTGTAGGAATCAAAGGAATGGTATCAAAATAGAAGGTTTACTTCTAAAAGGACATTAGAGGATAATCTTGGCAGGTGATGACTATGTCTGCACCTACGTATCTTTAAAATGGCTGTGGCAAGTGAACCTTGAGGCATGAACAGATCACTGAAGTTGTAGATATTAATCGATGATGTAGGTTCCAGATCTGATGTCAGAAGCTAAGTCTTTCTTTTGTTAAGGGAAACCCTGGTAAGGATGGTATAAGACTTCTAAGTATAACTCTTGGTTTCCTGTATGTATTAGAATTTGATCTTTTATCTGATTTATGGAATGAGATACCTAATTATCTGTGGAAATGCAAATCTGAGGAGTGGATGCTGACCTGGCTTCTAACCTGAAATCTGTTGACCAAAATGTCAAGTGATGAACTAAACCTACAGTTCTCTCCATTCTAGTATATAACTAATTTGTAAGGTTCAGGCAGAGCTCGCAGTTTTCTGGAAGCGACTATGAGCGTAGGCACTTTTACCTGCATAGCATTGACTGACCCATCTGATATACTGAGGTTGTGATATAGCAGTGTGTTAGTGGAGGAAATCTAAGGCTCGTCAGTCCCCCCTTGTCTCAAACAGAAACCCTGGCCCCAGTAATATGGTTGTCTGATATAATGAAAAGTGACTGACTCTTTTTCTTATAAAATAACCTGTAAAACTCTCAGTACATTTTTTTCTAAATTGATAATTTATCACTGATGAGGTATCCAGCAGTGATAGAAACCCTGAGCTTTGAAAATACTTTTGCATGCTGCCCCATTTTATACGTGCATTCATTTTTTAACATAAAAAAAGCTTCTTAACTGTGAATTTTTGCTTGCATTACTTAATACAAATTCAGAAACAGGATAATAAGATCTGAAGTAAAGGAAGAATGCTAGTATATCCATGAATTCGGCAGCATCTCAGAATTCTTATTATATTTCCTCCATATGATTTGTCCATGCTTTTCTATTTCCTATGGCCAAGTGGTCAACTGAAATTTCAAAAATAAGTGGAAACTCTCATAAGAAGTGGATCTGCACCTACACACCAAAACCAGACAACAGACAGTACAATAGCACTAATGAATATTTTTGATAGCACATGCCAAAAATTTAGCCCTTCAATGTGAAGAGGCATTTCTCAGACTGCTCCTGGGATTTCTGCAGTCGAGGATCAAAAAAAGAAAGCAGTATTTCAAGGCAGTATTTCAGAGTATTTCCTTTTCACAGCCACACATATACACTTATTTTAGCCATTAGTTATTTCTCAGCATTAAATGTGATGAATTATTTCACATGAGAAAATTAAACCAAAAGCTGACAACAATGGCAATGCTCCCCTGTCTCTCTTCCCCCTGGAGAAACAGGAGGAATGAGGCAATGAGCTGCAAATTTACAAGAGTTCATTTGGGTGACTGAATTGATTTTCTTTAATCCCACCATGCTCCATATTTTCAATCAAAAAGCCAAGTGTTTAACAAAGGCTTTTGCCCTGAATAGAGGTATCCTGGAAATTGCCTGTTTCCTGTGGCAGCAGCGAGATTCCCAGCCACTTGAATTGTATGAGTCAGAGCCCTCAAACAGGTCTGTGTGTGACTGCCAGTGGCAGTGCGACAGTGTTTTTCTTAGCAGCTGGGGAACTTTAGAAGTTAAAATGGAAAGATTTTCAATGACTTCCCAATTATATCTGAATATGCTTGGAGTTCTGCTTTGATGTTGCCAACATCATATATGAAAGTATCTAAGTTTTCCAGATGTTTCCTCAATAAAGTAAAGCATTTTAAGTCCCAGTGACCAAGTCTTCCCTTATACATTTAAAGCTCCTTTTTAACCACAAAGAGAAATCCTAGATGAATTAAATCAATAAAATAATAGTTATCCAATCCTGTTATCTGTTTCCAAGCTGGGCTGAAGTTCACAGCACTGAATAATCTAAGTTTGTTAAGATCAAACTTTTTCCTGGAAGGGATCTATACTGAAACCTGTCCTCTTTGTACCTCTTGGAAATTCAGATATGTTCATCTGTAGTGACTTCTAAAACCAGTTTTCAGCTGAGGGGAAGATCAAGCATTTTTCCTCAAGTACAATTTTAGGCCCCCAATTAACATCACAGCATAGATATTTCCTATTAAGTTAATTTTTAAGCCTGAACAAATGAGATATTAAATAAAATTTTAGAAATAATCAGGATGTTTATACATGAAGTTCATGGATGCTGGATTGGCTCATCAGAGACAAGGGACAGATGTGTTTCGCAAAGAATATTTCAAACAGCAATTGAGAATAAAGAATTAATTAATTTTTTTATTGCTTCTGTGTCTCAGGAATTCAGAATTTGAGAACTGATGTCATAAAATATCTGTTATTAAAAGGACAGCAATGGTATTCACAGGTTTCATCACTCCCAAGAAAAAATTTCTAACCTTCTCTTGGAAAAGGGCCCTTTCAGTGCCTGGTAAATTCAAATTCCATCAACAAGAGAATGACTTTAACACAATATTGAATTAAACTTGTATTACTACCAACCACAGATGGAACTTCATCTGTTGTAAGAGCTACAATATTTAAGAAGACTCAGTTGTTGCACTGAAAATATTTAAGCAGCCTTTCATATATTTTATGTATGTCTTATGGTAACCACCAATCATAACAAAGACTTAATGTCTATATTTTCATCTGAATAGCAAAAGAAGATAGTCAGTTTTCAAAATTACTTTAAACTGATCATTTACAAGTTTATTCATGCCACTGCTTTGCAGAAACTTTTAAACATTTCTGCAGAGAAAATATAAGTAAATTATTACTATTAAAATAATAAATATTATTCTTTTAATGTTTAAAATAAATGATTTTCCAGAACATGTGGTATTATGTATTTATAAAAGTTTAAAATACGAATAAATTTTTTAAGACTTAAGGATGAAGTCTGGTGTTGCTGAGTCTGATTACAAAACACTCATTGATACCTCTGCTGGTCAGAATTTCACTTTAGTCTTCTAGGCTCTCATCCAACACTCGTTGACCTATAATGCCCTTTGGGGGTGGTCCTAAAGTTCTTCCAGCCACATTCAGCAGAAGTTACAGACAAAGCCACCTCCTTTGGAAATACATCAGGGAATTTATATTTGTGTATGCAATTCCATGCATTCCAACTGCAAATAAAGTTGACAAATCAGCACTCTTTTTTCTTTTTTTCTTGAAGATCTTCACTCTGAACTTTTGCAGAATTAAAAGCAGCAATCATAGAACCAGGTAGTCTATTGTTGGGGTAATTTAGAATGTACCGTAAATACCTATAAACCATCACAAACTTCAGATTTATACAGCAGGCACATTAGGACTTTTTCTCCTTCTGATGAATAAAGTCCCAATGTGAGGGAAGTTTTGGGTATTTCCTCTCAGAGGGAAGTAATTTCCCTTAGGCTAAAACAGGAGGTTGAAAAATCAGTGGAGAATGGTCTACAGTTTTGTTCTTGACCAGAAGAGGTCACCCTTGTGTGCAGCATAAAGTGAATCAGAAGCCTTTACCCCTTTCTCTAGTTCATTAGGAATTCGGGGCTTTGGTTTACATGAAAGATACCATATCCAACTTGTCTTGAATTTGGGGGAGTTTTGGAATCCAGGTTGGACCCAGGTTCCACACCTCAACCCTTGGTCTTCTGAGCAAGGTGGCCTGCTGGTGGTACAGGTAATTTTCAACCTCCGCCATCGCCTGAAGGTCTTCGCTTGTTCCTTCCTGTGACGAGCGCTCGTGTAGGTTTCAGTAAAGAAAAATGTGTCTGAGATCAATTTTGTTATGTTAATTGATACTTGGTGGTAGGTGAAAAGTGAGTTTTAAGATACAGATTTCCTTTATTATTTTATATTCTTTTTTTAAAGGATTGTTTTCAATCTTACAAAACATTTCTTTAAAACAAAAATCATCATTATTAAGTTTTTTTCCTCCCCTGCTCTTGAGAATTTGAAATGTAAGAGATGTATTCTTATGGGTACTGTACATTCCTCTACTCCCTAATTGGGTGCAAGGGTTTCTAATGCAAATTCAGTTTGTCCTTCTTCTCTCTGGGCACAAAACTATGACTGCTCATCTGAGATTTTTTTTCCTTCTTTAAAAGAAAAGCAGTGTCCTTTCACACACACACATGTGACTAAATCTGGGAGTCTGCCAGCATCTGTCTGACTCATCATTTTCAAAAGATGCTGTGAATGCTGGGAATCAAATTCTAGCTGTGAGACTGAAGGTAGACGCTTGAGTGCCAAATTCCATTGCCACTTTACCATTCGAGCCCAAGAAAGAACGCAAAGCAGAAAGCAAAGCAGCTCTTTCTGTTGTTATCCTGCTACCAATCATCACAGGGCCAACAGGCCTCTTTATACTAAGAATATGAATAATGTACAAAAGAATTTTAGCAAAATACCTTAAGGCTAGAAAACTGAGACTAATCATAATATTGTTTTTCATGAAAATAAGACTTGCTTTGAAGTATTTATGCTACTTCCTTACTATTCCCTTGGCTATATTTTGTTTTTGTAATGTTTATTCAGTTAACTTAGTTATTTTTATACTTTTCTGGTCTTAATACCTTCTCTTTTCCCCCTTTCTTTTGATTCATGCTTTTTTTCAGTTTTCTCAGGCTGATTTATCTCTATCAAGTATTGCTTCATAGTGCAAGGTGTCGGGCATAAATCCATTACTTATGGTATGTCTATTGCTGCAGAAAAATGTGTTTCACATAGCGCTCATTTTTTCCCCCAATTTTAAACACTATTTTCCATTTATGGAACATTAAGACTAATCCTTAAACAAAGCAAAATATAACCTAGGTATTCAATTTTTAAGCCTATACAGTCCTAACTAAATATTTCTTTCCACATAATTCAGGAGACGTTGCTACTGGGCACATTCAGATATCCTAAGCCCAAATCATAACCTTCAATCCCTATGTAAATTAAACCTGTGCCTTCGTGGACCTGTCTATTGTTTCTTACAATGGCTGTGACGAAAAGTTGAGACTTTGGTTAACATTACTGTAATATATTTTGAATGGTGCAAAGAAGATATTAGCATAGCATCAATGCACAAAATCAAAATCTACTGGAATCATAGTTATAAGAGGCTAGTATTCTTACTGGCTGTCTTAAGACATAAAATAGTTCTATCTCTGCAACTTGAATATGATGAAGGGATGGGAAATATCTAAGCAAAATTATTAGTCTTAGATTTCCATGTCTTTTGGCCACATATCTTGTGGTGAAGAACTTCTTGCCTCTATTTACTCAACTTATTTCTTAGATTTGTACTATCAGAGATAGGTCCCAAGTGGGACTGAGATTTTATGTTTTTAGTGTTCTGTTCTGCTCTGACACAGAAACACATGTAAGCTTAAGGACAAGATTCCTGTTCATCTTGGTAGGTTCAAGATTTCACCCCAGGCTTCTTAGGAGAGAGCACTGGCACTTCTTAACATTACCACATTTTTTTGACAGTAAGTAAAACAAACATTAAAACTTGCTGGGTTTAAGCCACATTACTCATCACAAGTTTTTCTGTATAGATTGAAAACTATCCCCCTATTTTTTTGGCAATAAAGGAAAATTGGAGGCATCTGTGTACTAAGTACAGAGCGTAAATGATACAAAATTCATCAAATTCTTTAATTTAAGTCTATTGAAATAATTGTTGTTTGAAAAAAAACCCCTATTTTTTCCCTTCATTTAATAATAGGAGTAGATTAGAAACTGATTGAAATGTCAGACTGAACATTGCAGTTAGCCAGAGTGAACTGTCCAAATACCTTCTTAAAATCAAAGCATGTCCTTCCCATCAAGTGTTGGAATTTGAATAATATTCAGCCAAGGATTCATACTTACTTCAATTAAATGTATTTAATAATGTATAACATAACTTAGCTGTTGACTCAAAGGTGTGCATGGTAAGAACAGTATTTCCATATTTACACTCTAAGTTACTCAAATGAGGAGCTAAAACTGTTTTTTTGTTATACGTTGCCTACATAATTTCTCTAAAACTAGAAATTTGCATGCATTCCCAAGTTAGAAAGTCAGCAAGTTACTTATTCACCTTCTTTTGCTTAGTGTATGCACACATCTTCTATCACACAGAAAACAATTAATTTGTCAACTCAAAAAAGCCTTTAACCTGAAGGAAAACATTCCACTATGATCCATGGATCTGTGAATCACATTCATCATATGGATCTAAGATGACGTATTTCTGCTGAATTCTGGACCGTGTGAAAGAAACAAACAAATACCCTTTGCAGTATTCATCATGTCCTTTACAGATTGAAAACTGAGCTCAACTTCTACTTAATTTAAATACACCAAATATTATTTTGCTTACAAGTAGCATCAGGCATTTTTTGATTAATACTGATTAAGATATTGATTTGGTATTGCCAGCACATATTCAAAAAACTAAACGTGACAATGTCTGGATATTATCAAAAGAGCACTTTTCCCTCTCATTCTTCTTGATGTCCTTTTAAGAGGCAAATTCCATTTAACTTTATATCAGGTTTTGATGTGAATTTTGTTGATTTGAATCTGGAATAACCCTGTAGAAAACTCAGGTACTTTTTTTTCCAGTTAGGCTGTTGTATGTCTATTATAGCTTACAGCTGCTTTCAAAATATAATAAAAATACTATTTTTTTGGGGTGGGATATACCATATTTAATGCTCCACTTTTATGTAATTGTTTTTCCTGAACCTCTGATACATGAAAATTTGATTATCACCAACTACCCTTTCCCACAAGTTTTGTAAAAAATATTATGCACTGAATACTGTTTGACAAAAAGAAAATATATAGCTGAAGTAGGAATTGATCATCTTATTGAACAAATTGGGCTTTAAGCATCTTGCTACCTGAGAAAAGCATTATGCACCCGATGTTTGAATGAGAATTCAAGGTCACAACACTACAGTTTAACAGAATTGTTTGACAGAGAAACCTGGGAAAAATTTAAAATATATCTCCCTGCTTTATAAATGGGTTATTTACTAAATCCTTCCAGAAGTTCTAAGTAATAATTATCTTTAGTATTAACTGTTGAGGTTCTGCTACCATCAGATTTGCTGTAGACAATTCTTCTTGAGACAGAGCTCTAACAGACTTTGACTTCCATACTGCCTTCAGACGCCACTCACTTCTTTCTTCCTTCCTTGCATAATCATTCTTAATTCTAGAATATTCTTTTTTCTGAGGATCTTCAGACTTCTTCCTGAATTAAATAAGCATAAAATGCAACAGTTACAGTCAGAGGAGTGAGTTTTACATGTTCCTATTCAGCACAAATGAACCCAAACCACACAATTTCTCGGTACACAAAAATCTCTATACTTCCATGCAGGTGAGGTAGCTTTTGGAAAATACCATCCATAGAGGAGTAAAAACAGGCATGAGAACTTGAAAGTCCAAATGTAGCTGACAGAATTTATTTTTAAAGTAAAGACTATTGTAAAGCATTATCAGAAGAATCATATTCACATCATGTAGAAAAATACCTGGTAAGAAGATGCGCTGCCAGCCTTCCCATCCACTCCACCCTTTTTACGACGTGTCTGCAGAGATGGCAATTGTATGTCAAGCATGTTACATGCTGGAAAGGTATCTTCAGAGACCTTGTGCATGCAGAATTATAGGTTCATCAGCTCTAACATATTAGGATTAATTGCAAATACTCATGCAGTGGTGACTCTCCATTTGCTTCTGCCTCTTCGGTGGCAAGATTCATCCAACCTCTGCTTCACCAGCACCAGGTCTCCAGCAGAGGCTGAACTCCTGCAGGGGTCCTACAGCAGCCTGCAGACTGTTTTGGGACACTTGAGAAGCTGGTTCCCAGTATCAGCTTTCCTTCTGCTGTGAGTAGTCAACAACAATTGTCTTGCCCTGTCCCCCCATAGAAAGTAGTGCACTAGAAAAATCCATGCTCTTTTTCTAAAAATAAAAACCAAACCAAACTAAAAAAAATTCAGCGATGAAAATAATTAACTGTTGTCATGAAAAATATCTCCACAACTGGATTTATCTTATTTTGAAAAAATCTTGAAATTTCTTTCCATGTGAGGATATATTTTAGATGTTTTTTCGACTTTTGTAGCATCACCACTCATCTGACTAGAGAGTTGATAGGCATCTGTGTAACTACATCTGTGTAATTTGTAAAAACCTCTTGTTTTCAAGAGGGTCATGAATAACTGTCTTGCTCCTACTTACTGTCCCTTTCTGTTCCAGGTGATACTTCCTGGCATAGACATGCATACTTTGAAGGGCAGCAATTCTTTAGTAGAGGTAAATGGAAGACAGAGAAAGGATGGGTGGATGTTAACATTTTCAGTATTTGTGTCTGAGACATCAGGCCTGTGTAGAATAGTTACCTTGCATTATGCCTGCAGAGCTGGCCTTTGGTCTTGTTTTAGGTACTCTGTTTTAAAACCAGTACATACAGCACAAATATACTTAAAGACTCTGGGATAAAGCGGGCACACTGCGAGAATCAAATTTTCAATACAATAAAAATCTTTGGCATATCAGAAATAGCAGGAAATACGTTATTTGTACAACCTCTATCCTCAATCTTTTCACAAAAATGACTGCCTCTATTTTTTGCTATGCCTGCAAAAAATACATGTGAGTGGAAAAAAGAATACATCATACCAAAGCCAAGCACTGAAAAGGTACATTACTAATGTACCTAAGTATATAGAAAGATTAAAATAAAAATTATAAAATTAGTCAGAAAACAAGAAAAGGCAAAGAAAGGCAAGAAAAAGAAGACTTCATGCCACTGAGACAGAAGAGCTTTTTTGGGAATGGCTGAATCTGGGGTAACATGTTAGTTAGTAGGTAGATGAATACTTAAAAACATTTAGGGATTCATTTTTGCAACAACTTTCGTAAGCCTGTTACAATATATAAATTCTAATCAGGCTCTTGTGACATCTTCCATTAAGTCCTTCTCCTTGTTTTATGGACAGGATTTGAGGAACTAGAGAATTCAAACAGGAAATATTAACATTAATTTACTGATCTTTGTTGACAATTCGATTATTCTCCTACCACCAGAGCAAGCCTTTTTGGAGGTTGATGAGCAATTTGATGCCAAGTTTAGTGTAGTCAAAATGACAACAAACACATTCGCGAACAAGGCTGTAGTTATTCCAAAAGTAGTTATTCTGACCTAACTAATATGTAAGGGAACAGGAAGAAGTTAAAGAGTGTCTTATTGTGAAATCAATCTTCTGTAGCTAAGATAACCCAAAATAATACTGGTATATGGATTACCAGAAGTTGTGTACAGGGGTTTTTCAGAAGTACTAAGACCAATGAGGCATCGAGATACCAGCGAAATTAAATCATTGAACAGGAATTGGGAAGATAGGCAGTTGTGGATTAGTTTCCTTTCATGATTGCCACTTAGCTTTCCCAAAATAAACACATATAACAAAACCAGAACAGACACTTGAATTAAACTCCAGACCTTCCTAACAGGAAATATGGTTGACTCACACTTTATTAACTCTTTGCTAAGAAAATAAATAAGAATGGAAATACATAGGAAAGTATGAGTAGTACTTCAGAGAGGAAAAATCTGTGCTAGTTCTTCACCAGTTGTTTACAGGGAGAGGCTTTTTGCCTTCTTCCTGAAAACAGGAGGCAGGGAGGAACGTGGGTCAGAGGGGTAGCCAGCAGGCAGAGATGGAATAACTGCTTCTGTGCCCTCTTCTGCGCCCTCCGCTTGCAACATTATAAGTACAGTCAAATATGGAAAAGTGAAAGGGAAAAGTGCTTGTCCATGCTAAACCTTGTTGCAGTACAAGAGTTCAAGAGCGAGTTTAGCTGGAGAATGTAGGTCAGCTTCTCTAAGCTGAAATAACCTTGGCTACAGAATTAGAGAACTGTTTTGGTTATAGTCACCCACATACCCCCTGTGATCTAGGTGAAGCAGAGTAGCTGGCACCTCCACTCAAGGATTTAGAAAATTAAACTGAAGGATCAAGGCAGCTCAAACAATTTTTTGCTGGTGAGGGTTTCAGCAGAAAGCTTTGTAACAGTCTGTAATGCCTCCAAACATTGAAAAGAAAAAAAGCAGGAAAGTTTGTCCCTAACTGGCTTCATTACTGATTGTTACCTCCATTTCACGTTTCCACCACTGGGTTATGTTGCCAATGCAAGTTTCAATGAAGATGGGTAGACAAATATTTTCACAAATTGTCTGATTTTCCTGTGAGATGCACCCCTTTCCAGTGTCTGTTGAATATAACTGTCTTAAAAAAAAGAAAGTTGGAAAAAATATAAACCTACAGTTGTTTTATAAACCCCACAAACTATTATCCATAAAATTAAAATAGATTATTTTAGACACCAGAAACTTTTAGTGTAATTCTCTGACTAATCTTAGATATGTAGATGGGGATTGGGAGGCTTTGATATGCACTTACAGCTCAGTAATTGTTCAAACTCCTGCTCATTAAGAACAATAAAGGTTTACGGGGGAAGATATTTGATTATGACCACGACTGGATTAAAAGGTGCTCTGTATGTAAATTTTGAAATTCAGTGTTGAGTTTCTCAGCCCTGTTCTCCTCTGTAGCAACATTTTTCCACACATGTAGATGGAGAAACATAAGAGCTGATTTAACATATGCCAGGCTCTGAGGGTGCAGAGCTGTATAAAAGAACAGTCCAAGATCAAAGTGCTGCTGTTTCAGCCATACACCCTGTTTCTATCTTCACTTTATTTCCCCTGTCAGCAGAAGAGACACCAAATGTATTGCCACCAGGAGATGCCTCTTACTCTTATGTCACTCTTAGATACTGCTCCTGAATTATTTATCCTTACAACCAGATGGCACTGGTTCAGAGCCAAGGTATCAGAAAATTTGGTGTGTTCTATTTATCACTTTTATCTGTCTGCATAGCTTTTATTTCTATCCCAGTTTCTAAAGGGATATGTTAAAGCATTCCAACTCTTTGCATGTACTAGTCCTACAGCACAAAAAAAAAGTGAATTGTGCATGACAAAAGATGTTTGTGACAAAATCACTATGTTATGATTGCCTCACTATAAGAATTTTGTTCTGCTTGGTTTTGTATGATGCATTGAAATATGTATCATCACATACAATTAGCCAGTACTGAATCAAAAATAAATCCCTTGTCAGTGTGACTGGTAGTCTTGTGGTGACTTTTATGGGAACAAAGTTTTGATTCCTTTCTTTGACCTAAAAGCTAAAGTTCATGACCTTATGTAGACAAGCTGATAACAGACTGATTTCTTCCAATATGTAGCCTTTTTACATAAAAACAAAACATTTTGGGGGAACCTTGAGAGGAATGAGATGAAAGAAAATATCTGAAATATCTTCTTTTTTTCAACATTCTAAGACTAAGATTTAGCCTCAGAATTCCCTCTTTCCTCCAAACCATTCTGAGAGTATGGCTTCTTGCTCTTTTTTTCAGGACTCTGACAGATGTTCACCAATGGTTTTAATGGCTACATGATAAAACATGATATGCACTTTTTATCTGTTTTATCAGAATTGACTGGCTTATAGCAGGAGGGGTAGAAGGAAGAATGCTTTGTTACCTGAGTCACTCAAGTTCATGGAGCAACATATTAATTTAAGTAATGAAATGCAGCAGAATAATGAAAAAACCCAAACCTATGAAGAAATTTTGATGAAGGGAATGCATCTGCTATAGTATATTCAGCATAAGCAGAGAGGCAAGGCACACAGCCAAAGGTACTAATATCATAAACCAGTGCAGATAAATCTAATGGAACCTTAACCTCTCTGCCTTTTGCTCCTCAAAGAACAGATAACCTCTCACAGAGGATATGAAGAACAACACATGCATTGAATTTGGTTTGGTTTGAGTTTTTGTTTGTTTGTTTTGAATGGAGACATTGAGTAGAGAATAACTTTTCTGGGTTACAAGAAACTTGTTCAGCCTAGAAGCTTCAAAACAGAAAAGAAAAAGCAGCTGGATAGCTCTTCATTACCATGTCACCCCGTCCTCAGCTAGATCCAAGGGGGATATTATCCAACCAAGAACCATAACTCTGATGTTTGCCTCAGTCCACTTCTGCAGCACCATGACTTCCTCATCTTCAACAGAGACACTTATGATTTTACAAGCAAGAATTCAGTGATTATTTGCCTGGACAATGCTAAACTAAAAGCAGAATAAGAAGTACAATAACTGTATTGGATTTTCACACCAACGTGTAGCATTCAGCAACGAGTATTATCAGTAAGACTAGGAGGACACAATGAAAAATCAAGAAATGATTCAGAATTTACTGTGATTCCAACCCAATGGGAACAATTTTATTTAACCCAGCAAACTCTGGACCAGATGCTAAAGGGGAGTTTCATGCTTTCTGCTGTCAGAACAGATTTCTGTCTTCCCCTATGCAACTCCTCACGATACATGTCTGTTGGCTTTCTTTCAACATGGGTTTTTTCTTTTTCTCCACAGTGAAATAATTAAGATATCAGTAAAAAAACATCATTCCCTCCCTCCACCATTCAAGTGGATAATTTCTGATCATCAGCTCACCCACCATGTATCAGATGAACAACAGTGAGGAAGACGTGAGGAGACTGTGGTTGAGGGTGGGAATCCAAGAAACGATTAACTTTTTTGGTAGGGAAAAAGTATTAGGCTTACTAAACTGATGTGAAATAGTTGTGGCACAGGTGGCAAGGAAAAATGAAAGTCCAAGTCAGAGCTCAGGTTAAGGGAAATGATAACACCCCCCCCCTTTATTTAATTACGGGCAGGCCTTATATAATCCTTGCATTGGTCTATGGCAAGGATCGTTGGTCCTTGGTCCAACCACCTCTCCAAGTGATTGGTCAGACCCCACACCACCTGTTAGATTCCTAATAAGACACAGCTGCAAGGTGTTTAGAAAAGCATCTTGCTTGTTTATGTGGAAACCAAGGACTTTCACAGAATACTTGCAAAATGCTGGATTTTTCTCTGCCAGCAGCTTTTCAGCATCCACATGAAATCACAAACTAAAGCTTTAGGATGGATTTTGAAAACAATGAACAAGACAGAACTTGGTACAACAGAATGGTACTAAGCACTCTGGCCATAGACCAGCCACAGACATGACTGTGAGTTTAGCTGTGAGGAGTATTGGACTCAGCCCTTGGGACAAAAGGGCAATAAATCCTTTAGATTCCTAATCAAATCCCAAACTATATTTTTATTTATAAATGTAAAAAGTTTGGATTTTCTTTTCAATTACACCAAAAGAGAGGGGGGGAAAAGGGATTTCAGACAACTGGGCTTTAAATTTTCTACAAACTGGAAAAGCTATTGATCACAAGAGCTTAAAAAATAAACATTTTTAGAGAAAATATGAAACCTTAAATTAAACATAAATCTTTAATTTCCTAATTATTAATTTATTTTACAATCTTCAAAATAATGCTAACTTATTTGACTGGAAGATACTTCATGATCCTCAGTAGCATGAATCATAATCATAAGAGAAAATAAGAGACTAATACTATTTCTCAGTGTTTTAGCACTGATTCGAAGAAGCTGAAGTGGTAACTTGTGTCTTGTTAGAGACCTAACAATTTTGAAAGTTTTTCTTTTTGTCTGCGAAGCAAAACAATTAATATAGCACTGTAGCTGCAACATGATTAATCACAGTCAGCACTCTGCAGCTGCCACACGGGGAAGCCGGCTAAGCAAGCCCACCAGCACTAGTCTGGTGACCTGACCTAGTGTGATGGATGAGAGGGCTGCATTTGGCGAAAGACAGTGAACCTGGCCCTAAATGTGTGGGTGTGCAATTCCAAGGTATGTGTGTTTGACAGCCAAGAAGATTGTCTCACTGGATACCTGAGGAATTGCATAGGGGAAAGTGACATGTTAAATATTTTGTGTTAAAGCATAATGACTGATTTATGCTTGCAAAGCAGATAAATAACAGAATGAAAGCAATGACTATTTTTTTTCTCATGCTGCCAGTGGTGTTTCTCTGACAGTCCTATATTTCTTCTGGGAAATTCAATTTTAATACTATATCTCAGATAGGGATTCCAGACATACCACTCGTATTAGCTGAAATTCCATTTCATTGCTCATCCTCCTCTGCCTGTCTGCAAAGCCTACATATTTCCAGTATTCCTCATTTTTCTTGAGTTCGATAGTACTGTACAAATGCTGATCAGATCATGCTCTGTCAATCCACAATAATATCAACAAATTGAACTGCCATTTTTAGAGGGCATACAATGCTGATTTCACAGATGTGTATCATTAGGCAACTAGTCACACGAAAATGTGCACTTGAGGTCAAAGCCTACACAATCTTTTTTTTCTTTTCTTCTCCCCCATATGTGATCATTTGTGTCTCAGGATGCTGCAGCTCTTTTTCATCTCATCTGCCTCAAACACAAAGTAAGCTTGATAACTGCCAAAACTTGCATGTTCTGCAGCTTCACAACGGTGATACATATGCTTGAGAGGCAATGACAGGAGAACATCATATTAACTGAAGTTCAAAATGAGAAGCTCCAGGCCACCACCAACTAGGGGACTGCAAAAATGATGAGATGATCAACTAATCTGACCTTAAAAGAGTCTTTAGAGACAGAGGGAATAATTCCAAACAGTCGCCTGTACAATTAGAGGAGGAAAGGAAAAGCAGAGGAAGCGCTACTGCAGTAAATATCACTTTTACAAAAGGAAGGCAGAAGAGCAAGAAGAATGGTTGTGTACTGGGAATAGAAAGGGAACATTCTCTGGTTTGATATGAACATTAAACAAAAAAATAAGGATAAAAAAATGCTATGGGTAGGAAAGTACTAGAGGGAAGTCATGTTAATTATACAGTGACCCGTATTGTGTTTGTACAATGAACTACACAAACTGAAGTTTTTAATTATAATTTTAACTTTCTAAATATAAAAGAAATAGGGATTGGCTGTCAAAATACTTGGAAATGTTTAACAAAACCTCAGGCCCACATCTGAATGGCATTATGTCCTCATGAGCTCATGACTAACTTTAAATCTAGCCAAAGCAAGCAGCACAATTTTTATTTCTCTGTACATCTGAGATATTATTCCCCACAGTGGGGAAACAAAGACTCTAATGTAAGAATAAAAAAGAGGTATAAACAACTATGATTTTCTTATAATTATTGCTTTTACTGATTTTTTTTTTTGACATGTCACTGTCTTCTGCTATAGAGGTCCAAAGACAGAAATTTAAATTAATGATTATATCCAACCACGTATAGTTTAAACCATAATAGCAGTGTTATTTACCCATAAATAAACTTAATAAAAGGCTGATATAGCTTTGTAAATATTTCCCACCAGGTCAAAGGGGTGTAATGCTTGCTCTTTATTTAATACCAGCAATTCCTGAATTTCCTTATTTTAACAGAGTTTTTAATCTTTACTAGTTCATAAAAATTAATAAAGGTCAAAAGGCATAAACAGTCTTTACATTTTCAAATTCCAAACTTCATATTATCATATAAATTTTCATTGTGTTTAAATCCAGTCAACTTCCTGACAGACTGATTAAAAGATGAGAATATCTGGACAACCAAAGGTAAGAAAAATCCCCTGCAGGAATTCACTGAGCATGTATAGTGAATGAGAGACTTCTTCAGTTCGCTGAAAATCCTAAAGCAGAGGCATCTTGCATTATGCCTCTAAGTATGCATTTTGCCTGTCTATTTGCCTATCATCGATGATGGGCTCTAAGTTTTATGTTTTCCTTTCAAAATACCTAGGAGAATAGATATTCTTCTGCTGATGCGATTTCTCATTCTTTACTGTAAGGTATGGAATTAATTTGCATTCTTATTTGTGCTTTTAATTATTTTCTGAGTTGTATTAATATTAGCTCTCCTGAGTTAAATTGGTTTTTTCTGTCCACATTTTAAGCCCCTGTTGGATGCCCTTTTATTATTTTGCAATCTTCCCTCGGGTACATAACTTCTCTCAATTTATTAGCATCTGCAAATTCCGTTAATGAGCTGTTTGCTTCCACCTCCAGATCACTAATGAAGATTAAATAAAGTTGGATTCTGTACTAACCCTTTGTGTCCTGATTCTTCAGGATATCACACAACTGATGCAAATGAAGTGGCACCAACATAAAAGTGGGGGAACTCTGGATATTTGCACCCTTTGGTTTGAGTGTGACTACTTCACTCATTTTTGGCTCTGGATGTCTGTAAATTCTTTTGTAATTTTGTAATCCACAGGCTAAGAAGAATCCCGGAATGAATGTTCTCAGCAATGCTACATGACAGAATGTGGGGTAGCTGAATAATAATAAATTATGATACACTGGCCCTCAACTGAGGCTATTTCAAGTGTAGATTTGGGTATCTGTCCTTACTCTCTATTGTAACATAACATGCTGTGACTTGGAGAGAATTAACAAGCACACAGAAATAATAGAAGTGGATGTTAAAAATTATTATAATATATAATGCTAAACATATCTTGCAAAACTTTTGGTTAAGAATCCAAAGAAGTGTAATCTGAAATGTGAATAGTCGCTTGAAAGACGCAATCAATTAAATTGCTCTGCTGAAGTAGGCTGCAGTAACAGAAGAAGTAACACTTCAGAATAGAAACCCTTGAAATAAAGAAGAAAACAGACAGATGCCGTTGTCGATGCAGAGAAATGCGAACATGCATAGTTGACAGCAAGGAGACTTAGAAATTAAAAATAAAAGGAAAGGAATATGCTACAAAGCATGTTGACCGCAAAACACCAAGAAAAGGCTATGATTTTCTTAGATCTCGTCTATAAGATTGAGGTTGTATCCTCTTTCCAGTTAATGTCTGTTCTAATGGTTTTCTCTCCTCTGAAAAATACAAATTATACACACTGGAGTATTTCTTAAAAAAGTACTTTTTGACCTTGTGAGTTGCATATCAAAATTGTCATAAAATCAATAGTCCCCAAACTCGTAACACGTAATTTAGGAATCTTTGGCTGGGGAACCTTTATAGGTGACAGATAGAAAAGGCTTCCAAGGGATTCCACTGCTGCAGCTTGTAAAAGGTGCATATTGCCTACTGGAGACTCTCCTGGCTTACTGGTGTCGCTATCCCAGGGGATTAGATACACGCAAACAGAGATGGTAATTTTATCCTGCCTCTAGTCTTCATGTCAAAGCCCACTTGGGCTTCTTAGAAGCTTCTTCAGTCATTTAAATGGGTTTCCTACTTTTCTAAATATCATCACACGGCTGGATTGGGTTAGTTCCAAACTAGCAATGGAAATCTACCCCAGTGTCTCAAACACATAGTGTATGATTTTAAGTAGTGTCTCAAGAGGCACTAAAATATTCAGCTGTGAAATCTGGCATCTTACTTAAAACTTGTTAGTTAGGTATAAACATTATAGTCAATATTCTTTGCAAGGCATGTCCATGCCTGCACAGAGTATGGAGGCCCTATATCAGGAGACAACAATCCCTGCTTATATCCTAGACTTCCTAGGACTTCCTGCAGCCATTAATTTCCCCTCTTCAGTTTGCACCTTGCTATTTAATTACAGAATGAAGAATTCCATAAAATGCTACTTTCTGTGCTTAATAATGTAGTTTTTTCTACAACGAATGGCACAGGAATATTTGTTTATTTATTTATTTACTTGCTTGCTGGTAGTCAGTTGTTTAGGATTTCTATTTTAATTGTTTCTGTGCTGGAATGTATGATAGCATATGAGCCAGCTGTGTTGTCATTGCAAATAAGACACTGAATAAGTCCCCACTGGTGTAAATTACTACATCTATGTTCGGGCCCCCTAGTACAAGGAGGATGTTAAAGAACAAAAGAGCACGCAGCAGAGTATGACTAGCTGGTCAGGAGCCTGGAGCACAGGACCTATGAAGAGATCATGGGAGAGCTGGGGTTGTTTAGCTGGAATCAGAGGAGGCTAAGGGCAGCCTAATAGCAGCCTACATCTGTTCGAAAGGCAATTAACAAAATGACAGATTGTTCCTCATTATCATTTCATCCCCTGAATATCTTCCCTGCGAAATCACATAAGAGTTACAAATCGTAGTGTGATGCACAGGGAAATATTTTAGACTTTTCAGATAACACATGGCTATTTCCTGTTCCTTGATCTGGTAAATCATCCTCCAGAGAAACTGAAGTTGAAATCATGGTAACCTCTGTAGAAATTTTTAATCTTTTACTTGTTTCCATGAGAAAGGTGCATTTACAGTGACCTGATGCCTAGTGTGAGATCAGAATATTTTGTGGAAAATGTCTTCTCTCCATTCTACCTGGTGAATAATTATCCCTCTATTGAATGAGGAGAGGAGGAAATTTAAAGGCATAACCATGAACTGTGTATAACTGATACAACTTAAGAAAAACCGCTTTGAATTAATAGCAAATTTAAACTCTATTCTAAAATCCTTCACATCTCCCACAGTCTCCCACAGATACAACTTTTAAAGGTTCCAAGGCAAATTGGAAACTTCATTTTTCCCTAGAAAGATGGAGGGCTTAAAGTCACAGTGATTGAAATTATAGGGTGGTTCTAAGAATTTAAAGGCTGCTATTTTAATTGCATTGATATATTTATATCTATTGCTGTCTCTATCTATATTCGTAGCTGTGGTGGTGATAAGAGCAACTGAAGCTGCCCAGGATTGTCAGGAAAGCAACACCAACCCCCCATGGTGGGTTAGAACATAGCTTCCATCCCCCATTCTCTAACTATACCCCTCAGGTTGTCAATCGCAAGTTCCCCCTCCCTGTTTTATTATAATACGTTAGTAAATATTCACTTCTTACGTTAAATATCCAGAAAGTTCTAAGTTCCTTGACGCCCCGTTGGTCCAAGTTTCTGTCAATTTAAGATACCCTTCCCTGTTCACGTTTTGTTGGCTGTTGTACCCTTTGTTCCTCTCCTGTTCTTCCCCGACATTGGTCCCTTGTATTCTCTCCACCCCCTTCTCCTTCTCCGTAAAAGTTCTTGTAACCCCGCCCGAAGGGGCTTGTGCCGCTGCCTCTTTTCGGTGAGGGTTCCTGCTCCTCTGCCTTCCCTTCAATAAACGCCCCTGGAACGGCAAGCACAAGCCTCTCCCTCTCCTTTCCATCCCGGAGCCGCGGCAGCGCCCTGCGCTCCAGGCCAGCTGCCCGTGCAGGAGCTGGGAGTGCGGGACCGGGTCTGAGCTGCGAGGCGGAGATCCCCGGAGTGTCCCAGCCGGCCACGGACGCCGCTCTCGCCGGCCACCTGGACAAGCGTCATATACCTATATCTATATCTATCTATATATCATTATTACTTTCTGATCTACTAACTCAATGAATGCTTTGCACACTGAGACATATAAATACTTATGTGACGTCATGTTTTAAAGTCAGATTTCAGTAAATATATTATTAAATGTCGAGGAGAAAGTAATTGAGCTTCTTCCTTTCTGCTCCTGGAATTCATCAGGAGTTTACCATTATTTTGCATGGGAGATGAGCATCACATCAAGGTGTGATACTTTTGAAGAATCTACCCCAGAAGGATTGGAACATAGGTTAGTCACTGAATGGAAATTATGAGATTAATTGGGAAAGACTGGACAGAAAAACTGCCAAAAAAAGTGGATATTGGAACAAATTCTCTGAAAAGACATCTTCAGCAGACTTTTTTTCTGTTAAACTCAAGACTAGCACTGTCATCACACTAACAAAGGACATTCGGTGTTTTAGTCAGGATGAAGAGCACTGTATTACCATTGTAGATGCAATTCTCTAAAGTGGATGTAAAAACACCAAAGGAAAATGATAAAAATAGAGCCAGGAGGATAATGAAAGTATTGGAAAACATGGCTTATAGTCAAAGACTCAAAATCTGTCTTTAGAGTATCAAAGAAAAGCTTCTGGAGAGATTTGATCACATTAAAGCTAAAGGGGCTGAAGAATTTCTTAACAAGGAGCTCTTCAGTATTTCACCCGGAAATGTAACAAAAGACAAATGATAGGAGTTACGGCTAGAAAAATTTAATCCAGGAGTATGTTTAGATTTTTAAGTATTTAAACTTAGGAGCCTTTGGAACAGATTGCTAGGAGTATTGTGAGTTCTCCATCTCTTTAAACGTTTTCCTTCTAGAAGTCATCCACTTCTTAAAACACTACTTAATTCAGGGAGAGACAGGAAGAAAGGTGGACTACATCCTTTGTGTGTTTTCTGGCTGAATAATTCAACCTAGTGTATCACTTAACTCAGTCTATTAAAAGTCACTGGATATAACACAGATGCAAAGAAATGCCCCAATGGCATTTAAATTTGAATATGATAGAGAACTGTTTTCTCAACAGCAGAGACATTATCTGTTGGCTTCTCTCTGGTTAGGATAGTATGTGAGGTATTGCTTGTTAACCTTAAGCAAAATTTTATCAAACTGCCTTTGATATGTTGAACAGTTGAACATCTTTTCAAAATTCTCCTCCTCTATAAAACTGTAAATAATAGCTCAATTAAAACTGCAGGAACATGAAATATTTTTTAAAGTCCTATAAGATTTGGAAGCTTGGAGACAGCTTAAGTCATTTCCGAAATCCTCTTCCAGCAATGTATATGCGGTAAATTAAATATGCTTTTTTTATCCTAAATTCACGTAGCAAAAGTGCTCTTACAAGTTTTCCGGATAAAACAGCTGATTCAAATATACGAAGTTCAAAAGAATTTTTTCCTAAAGGGGCCATTTCTCTGCAGTTCAGATCTTTAAGAAAAAGCTTAGTACAGCCCTCAATTCAAGATCACTTATCAAAGTTCAAAACAGCAGAGAGTAGACTTGGCAATATATATTTACGTTGCCGGGCATGTTACTTTTGCTCTTTTTTGTTTTCTCACACTGATTTTTAAATGAAACTTTATTACTGAATCCGGCAAGAATGCTGCATTTGTCCTCTGAGAAGATGGTAAACTAGCTAAATTTCAGGAGGAAGGCAAAAATCTTGGAAGGTTGCAAATTCTAATAAACCTCAAGATTTTTTTAAAAATATGTTAAAAAAGTGAAAGAAAATTAATAATTTGAAAAATGGGAAATCTTACTTATAATAGGGACAGGGCTTATATGCACCTTTTTTATGAGAAACAATGAAGGAAAAAATTGATTTTCTTGGAAGTTTTCTTGAAAATTCTGTTAACTTACACTCTTAGCTGGCCAATATCCAAGTGTCAGGCATTACATACAAGGGATGCTCAAAACAAGGGATGGTAATAATTCTCACACTTCAGGCTTTAGGATACACTGACTTTGAATAAGAATTTATTCTTTCATTTGAGTTTTCTGTGGTCTGATTCCTTGAGAAGGAGGTTTCTAAATATCAGAGTAGTGATTGTTAACAATAATTCTCTACCTGGACTAATGATTCAAGGTTAACCCAGAATATATTTCAAAGGGATGATGTTGCTGCAAGAACATGTCAAAGTTACTTTCAACTTTAATTCTGTGATATTGTGTCGCTTCATCCACAGTGGACATGAGAATGATTCATTCTTTTCCTCTTTGCAGCTTGTCTGACAACTCAAAGATTCAAACAAGGCCATCTCTGTGACCTTTGGATCCTCTCCTTGTTCTCCTTTAGATTTTCCCCTGCTAGTCAAAGTATTTTTCAAATCATTATGTCCAAGATAGGAAAAATAATGGCCAGCACTAGTTTTAAAAGGCCACTTAATTTGCTTTGCAGTTATATGCTATTTATACCCACTGGTGTTATTTGCCTTTCCTTAACAGTGCTGCATCCATGGTTCACACTCAGCCTTCAACCTGCTAGAAATTACATGTCAGACCCTTAATTTGTCCTCTTGAACAGTATTTTGTCTTTTCAAGGGTTATTTCTGCAATGTTAGGTTCACACTGAACCCCAGCACTGTAAAGTATGCCTGCAGCCACTCCCACAGTGTTCCATGAAGCATTAGTCCTAGTAGTAATGTTCTTGAATAGTTTCCATACAGATCTTTGTGGAATCCTACTGAGACAACTCTTTTAAGGTGACAGTGAACTTCTGAACTTTCTTCTATCCTTCTGTATGCTCATCTTGTTGCAGTTGCAACTAGTCATGCAAGATCTTAGAAATCTTAGTGAAGTCAATCTATATGACACTATCCAGAAGATCATTAAATATCTCAATGGAAGAATAGATGACATCTAATTATAACAAATGCTTGTTTTTTCTTATCTTCTAGGTAGTCAAAATAATTTGTTTGATTAAATATTTTTTTCAGGAATTAAACTTAGGCTAATCAACAATTCATCAATTTTTCCCTTTAAAAAGTACTGTCTCCATGAGTGCCTTCTTAAAGATGATTGTTAATGGACTGAAGACAGCCTGAGAGAATCCTGTAAATATTCTGGAGTGATTAAGTTTCTACCAGTCATGCTAAACTGCAGTCTGTTGTCCTTTAGGTGTGAGTTGCCTGTGTCAACGTAGTAATAAAGTTAGTGTGGGGATTGGGCGTAGTCTGGCCAGAGATGGATAGAGTTTCACGAAACCTAATTTATTTTCCTCAAACAAAACTCCGTGCTGCTGCGGCTGTAGTACTGACCCAATAGCAGTCTTACACCTGGCTTATGGCTCTGGTGTTCTTAAGGCACTGATACAAAATAATCCTGATACCGTAGAAGTATTCCCATAGCTGTCATGGGTAACTTTTCATCTAACACTTGAAACCTACATTGTAAAAACCAAAGGCTGACGTCTTTCATCTAATTGCCTTTACCTTCAAAGTTAACATTATGCCAGCAGGCCTTTCCTCTGTTGAACAGTCAGGAAACAATCATGTAAGTCTCATCTTTAACTGCAAACCTTACTTTATGTTAGACAATTCTTCCCATTGAAAATGGTTAAGAGTTAGCTAATGAAGTACCATCCTTGCTGCCTCCATGGTAACATTAGTTGATCCACTGCATTAAAATTATCTGAAGTGTTCATAGACTCTGTAAATAGGTCAAGATGAGTAAAAGCTAAGACAAAAGGGTTTTCTTAAATTTGACACTTCAATGATAATTGTTTTAACTGAATCTTTCAGAAAGATTACATTTGTCAGATGAGAGGCGCTGCAAAATCACATGTTGTCTTCAGTGGCTGGGTCTGACCATGCCCATTCACTTCTCCACAAGGATGTTTAAGTCAGATCACAACTATTTTTGTTATAAAATGATTCTTTTACATACAAGCAATTGGGATGATCATTGTTAAGATTTTGCATCGCAGTTGTTTACATTTACACTGGCCAGAATGCAGAGATTCACCTGCTCCTCTGCCGTGTCTCTCAGAGCTCCTGGGAGCATGGGAAGCGTTGGGGACACAGACCGTCTTTTTGCTCAATAAACAATCCTTGAAAGGGTTGGACACAATCACTGTTGGGTCTATCAGCTTAAAAGACAGCTTTTTTCCAGTAAGACCTGAATTTCTTACTGAAATTGCACAAGATAAAAATATTTCTAGAATAATTGTCATAGGTAAACTAAAAAAAAAAAGCAAACCAAGAAAACAATTAAAAAACAAAAAAAACAAGCCCTCAATTTTTTACAGTAAGTGTAGCACAAAGTCTGCTCCATCAAGCATGACGCAGTTTAGAACCAAATTTTTTAAAGTCATCTTCCGCTTCTGTATATCACAATCTTCACATCTTTGAATGAGTGTCCCTCTACCCTATTATTATTTGATAATATTTTAAAATCCAAAATCACCAATAGGAAAGATGACTAATTGAAGTTTTAATTCCTTTATGGCACCACCTGAGAACTACAACATGAAAATAATTGAACTGCCAGAGATTAAAATTGTTTTCAATTTTACTTAGATGAGGTTATATAAAGGATAGAACAACCCTTATAGACATCAAAGACAGAAAAGAGTAAGTAAACCCCAGGAATGCAGTGGAAGTAAATTCAAACCTATTATTTAATTTACTTCTTTTCATTTATTTGCTAGTATATTTTCCAGTCTTTCTGGATAGTCTACTATATCTTCTGTTATAATTTTGGAGTTATTTTCACCAAGAACTAAATAGTAAAAAATATGTGTGGCTGAAAAGCATCCTGCAATAGTAGAGTAATTGAATAAGAAGTGATATGTCAGTAATTACTACTCTCTCAACTATTTTTCAGTGACTAAATTTCAAGCTGACAACATTTATTTTAAAGGAAATATCTTTCAATTTTAGAAATCCATAATAGTTACCTGTGGTATTTTTAAGTGAAATCTATAGCACTGATACTGGTCCTGTTGGAAAAAGCATGGAAGTATAAATTTTTCTTATTTAAATGCTTCAAAATTATGTTAAAATGTGATCTAAAGTAACAAGAAATCAAAATTTTTCTACTTAATAGATACTTGCTAATTTTTTAAATACTGAAATGACATGCCCTGTGGGTTTGCAATACCTTTTAGTAACACCTCATTTATACACTTATAAACTGAAGAAAATTTCATCTCATGCTTTATAGAATCATAGAGTCACAGAATAATTTTGTTTAGATGGGACCTTACAATGTTATTTAGTTCAAACCCCCTGCAGTGAGCAGGGACATCTTCAGCTAGGTCAGGTTGCTCAGAGGCCCATCCAACCTGGTCTTGGACGTTTCCATGGAGGTGCTGTAGCAAGGACTGGGGGACAGGGTACCATACTAGTCCTGCCTGGATGAGGCAGGAAAGCAGGGGTAGCTAAACATGGTTGCAGTCTCCTGAGAGACACTTACGAATATCCCAGACTTATCTTCGACTGGAACTGAGTTTGTGGGGCATCACTGAGCTATTCAAAAATCCTGGCCTCTGCCATCCGCAGAATTTCTGCCATCCGCAGAATTTCTGCCATTTGCAGAAACCCTTGAAGAGCTTGAATGAAGAGGAAAACCCTATGGCACCTAGACAGAAAACCTCTTCTAATGTCAGAGTTGGATAAATCATCTCACACTCTTTGTCCTGGACTTGCTGCCACCTTCAAGGTCTTAAAAAAATACATGAAATAGGTTTCACTCAACGCTTTAGCCCTTGTGATATTAAAGAGTGACAGAAAGTAGTATTTCTAGTGTCCAACTCAAAAGCAGCATAGTGGATTTTTAAAATTAGCATAGTCACAAATTTAGAGAATTATAATAGTACACTATATGCTTCAGCTTTATTTTGATGCAGTAAAATTGTACATTGCATCAAATAACACGAGAATTGTATTATTTTATTGAAATGACTTGTCTAACCACAGCTGGTGCTCTGACTGTGATGTGAGTAGTTTCAATTTCCTATAAAGGAAGGCATCCTTCTCTAATATAAATTAGTAGGCATAACTAAGAAGCAAATTAAAAATATATTTTTTTGTTCTTCCTTGAGAAGAATCCAAATCCGCACATTATGAAAAGAAACATGTAGAATAGAAGCTAGGAAAATGAATATGTTATATATAGTTGGCATGTTTGAACATCATTCATCGTGCTGCCCATTGTGGAAAAAAAAAAAAAAAAATCAGTTGTTTTCCTTACGGGGAGAATCTTTGAAGAACACAGGGTCTGCCCAGCTCAGTAGTTTGCAAGTCCATCTGACAGAATACACCTAGAGTTGCAGCTCCAGTCCCTGATTTGAATTGCCAAAGGCTTAATGTTTCCTATCATGGTGACCCCATCTTTGAATAAGCAGATACAAAACATCTCAGTTCCTTTGTGTCCATTGCTTTGTAACATCTTAAGTCAGGCAAAATGTACGAAATGGAAGTATGTAAAGGAAGACTTTACTTTTGATACTCAGGCATCTGAAGAGGTGGACCGATTTCTCAGCATCATCCAGCATCTGTAGAAATCCATTTGCTTTAATTTCCTGTTAATAAGTGACCATGAAACAGGAAAATTTTGATACAGAATGACTAGCAACTTTATGCACTCTATACACAAAATAGGCTTTCTTGCTGTCCTGCTGGTTTCATTTTAGTCCTGTATCTGTTTTATGGATTTTCTGTTCCGAGTGAACACGTTATTCCTCTAAAGTTAAAGCTGACATTTTTGGCTAACCTTTTCACATGGTTTCCCTTGTTCTTCTGCCAACGTTCCAAAGCTCAGCCACTGAAGACTTTCCCTATATGCGCTGTGGTGACATAAGAAAAAAACTTGAATATCCTTATTTATTTTTGAGCACTATGTTGATGCATAAACCATGAGATGATCTCCCTAACTATGTTTGCAATATTGTCCTTTCCCACTGAGGTTTCTTGCCAAACGTTAGGTGGGGCATTAAACTGTAAAGGTGACCCAAATCTTTCCACTTATTGGCTGCTGTGAAGCAGCTTGTAATGGGTAAGAGCCCTAGCTGTAAATGCTAAAGAAGATTGTGTGTCTGAAATCTAGCACTCCCAAACTTCAGGTGTACAATCGTTTCTCATACACCTACTTAGAGAAGTGCAAACACTTTATCATCTTTTGTGAACCCAATACACACCATTACCCAAGAGGACTCACTTTTTGATCTGGAGTGAGATTTCAGGGATGTGGTGTTACCCATCCACTCCTTCTCGTCTTCCTCTGGAGATTCAGGCGTGCTTATATCCCTGCTGTTGCTTGGTGAATCTTACATGAGCTGTGAGCGAATCAAGTAATGACTCTCATCTAGATTTTTCGCATTAAAGCAGCTCCTTAGATTTCAAGAACTATCAACAAAGGATGTTTTTTCCTTTGTATAGTGACCCGAAATAAAAGAATCAGGGATATATCCATGGTAGAGGTAAATGGTAATAACCTGGTTATTACCGTTAAATGGTCTTCCCCTCATTTCACAGAAGGAAAAAGAGCATTGACTATATATGTAGAAGACAGCTTAACTCTGGAAAACTCAGGTTGCTGTGTTTGGAATGCAAACACAAAAGAAACCTCCTGTTGATCACTGTAGGATGAATGTGCAAAGCTCCAGCAGTTTTGGCTCCTGCACTGCATTAGTTTGGCTCATTGTATACTCACTTGGCTGTGAATAGATCAGCCTTGACGTCCTTGTGCTGCAGGAGTGAGGTTGCACCTGACTGGAGAAGAAGCAGTAAATAAGAGAAGGCACCCAAGAAAAGGAGACTGTATTTTCATTCTTTTTTCTGTCCAGATTTATACACCAAAGGAATCGAAAAATTTTGGAAACACATACACTCTTTAGGTGATCTTTGAATTGAAGTTGAGACAGTAGTTATCTATAGAGGATGCAGAACTGGAAGCATCTTCATGTGCACAGATACTGTTTGGAATAAAAAAGCAGGTCTTTTCTAGGCAGCTGGTGCTAGGTTATGAGATTTTAATTCTTGTCTCATAAGGTAAATGATTTATTCACCTGGTTATCTTAATGATACGTTTGTGAATACATTCAGGCTTGGATTTATATTTGTTGAGTATCATCCGCTGCCACTGCCCACAGAATTCTAGTTGAGGAATTGCTACTGTTGTATGGTATTTCAGAAGGCATCCTTGCAAAGATTAAGATACTGTTATTTATTTATTTTTTCAGAAACATCCAGTTACTGTCACAAATAGTCTTACCATCAATTCATATTCCCAAATACTCCTCCCTATTGTCATCTGATAAGATCTTTCACATTTTTGCATATATTTCCTGTGTCTAGAACATGAAGAAACCAGCTTACATATTTCAGAGAGAAAAGTTTGGTTTTTAGAATGGGAAGATAATAAGTAATTAGTATACATAATTTACCCTAAACAGTATAATTTCTTCATTTGTAAAGAAACTAAATCAAGATGTAGTTCTGTGTATTCTATGGATTTGCTATGACTTTATAGAAGTGTTACTGAAGCTAAAATTGAAATCAGAGTTTTATTCACATGAAACATACCCGGAGATTAAAAACATGCATTATACCAAATTTCTGATACGAATTTGCTTCTTTATTTTTCTCTACAATTCAAATAATTTAGTGATTCACTTAGTGTAATTAGTTCTTTACAAAAATCTGAGGGGTTTTTTTCAGCTGTTTACACAGTGGCCCTATCCTGTTATTTTGTGATTAATTTATTCACTTACTCCTCTTCTTTGAAAAAATAGGATGTCTAATCAAAATGTTCCTTATCTATTTTATAATTTGTTAAAATTTCTCATCCGTTTTCACATCTTGCAAGGCAAGACATAGTGGCCATCATTAGAGTATAACACAGAACATGTTTCTGAAAGAAGAAATGAGTAAACTGAGTTTAAGAAAAAGTGGTCCAACTAACTTACAATTTAAAGATCAAGAGATTGACATCTGGTTTTAATTTTTACACATCTATCACCTCCATTTGCAACACAATTAAGAACCTCATAAATACCCGATCTGTGAGGAAGAGCTTTTTAGTTTGATAGTTCATAAGTAATAGTCTATGAGTCCATCTTGTTTTAATTCTATAGGCTATACTTATTCTTATACACCCAAATTCACATATGTGTGTAAAAACATGTGAAAAAGAAAAGCGATCTTTAATTGGGTAATGAGCAACAGAATTATTCACTAATTGGGTATATTACAGAAATGTGTGTTCACACTGCTGTACTGTACTGAAAGACTCTGCCAGTGATTACAGCAGAATCCCACTAACCTAAGAGCTTACTAATTTGTGATTGTATAGCTGCAGAAAAGACAGTAGCTCTGATTTGAAAATTACCATGTGTTGTAATTAGACAGTAATGCAGTCTAATTGCTTCAGATATTTTGTACATTTTGTTAAAAAAGAGAGATGATTATTACACTCGACTAAGCTTGAAAAAGAGGATGTTTACACAGAAAGAAAAGCATAGCTGGCTAATACTTAAAGGTTTCCTTTACTGTTCCAGCAGACAATTGATTTGCAATTAGAGTTCTGCTGCTATTCCAATTACACTTCTGTGTTTGATTTTCCGGTAAAATGGAAGGTAACAGAACTGTGTATAATTTCACCAATATAGATATATATGGGGTTTAGACTTTATCTGTCATATGTTTGGGTTTTTTTCTTGGACTGCCAGTACCTTATATGCACTTTTTGGGAGGTGTTATTGATAGATAACACCAAATATTACCAAAGATAGATATTACCAAAAGGAAAAGGTTAGAAGAACCAGCTTGTTAGTGATAACAGCCTGATTCTGGGAAAAAAAACACTCTTCAGTTTTCCTCTTGTGCATGCCCACAATTTTTCCACCTACCTGTAATCCTCACAAAGAACTGCAGCGTCAAGGAGGACGTGGTATTTGAATTTGTCTGGTTTTCTGTTTCCAGCAAGAGATACAGATGCCTTTAAAGGTATAAACATTTCCCTGGCTTATACTGAAAAATTGGGAAAGAAAAATGTCATAAATACAAATATTTTTCAGACTAGACAACATTTGATATCTCATGTTTCTGTCTTTAGAGGTATGCTGGGCTATACAAGCAAAGCTGTGAGAGAAAGTAGATAGATTATTATTCAGAAGAAAACATGTGAAAAAGTAGTTTCAGGGCACGACTATGCTCTTGAGGACGGCTCAGTTTACTGGGAAGCCTGCATGGCAGGGTTAAAGAATTGAGGGCCATATATACTTGTATATCATTCTTCCAAACAGGCCCACAGACATCTTAAAATCCAGTTTAGATTGTTCAGTGAGGTAACTTGTGAAAAATATGTAGATCATTTCCTTTGGCATTTACACTTTAGAATATATGAAAGATTCTGGCCATTGTACCTTCAGATTTCAAGCGTCACTCTAATGTCCAAACAACATTATGTGGCTCAACACATTACCCCTTCCTGCAGTGGGTGAGTTCTGCCCTCAGTGCTGTTTTGTGTACAAGGATGTTGCAGCTGGGATGTTACACCTTCACCTTGTCTCTAATATGGAAATAAATACTCAAGTTCTGTCATTTCTTTAAATAGAAAGTTATCACTGTCAGTTAGTGCCTGTGTCTCTTCCTGGAAATCTATACAATCTGCCAGCAATTCTTAAGCCAAAACTTCCAGATTTTGGTCACTAAAAAATTTTTAAAAATGACCCCAAAACGCTTTGTGCATTTAATTTTTTTCCATTACTAGTAATGGGTGGGTGTATAAGAGCTATAAATCAACATACTGATGTAGCATGGTTCAAGGTTTTCCTGCCTTTTCTGAAATAACAGTGGTATAATTTAAAGTGTCCTCATTAATCCACATTAAGCTGCTCGGCACCCTTTCCATTCTTAACTACAGGAGAACGGACCAAAAGTCCACCGGTCTGGCACCTTGCCACTATGAGCAACCCCTAACAATGGCTTCAAAGGATGGTGTGAAATCCTCAGAGTGAGCCTTGCTCCATAGAGTGTTTCATGAAGGGGATGAGAAGACAGAAATTCTGTTTCAGTCCATGTGGCAACTGTTTTATCTCCTAAATCTCCTGGTCAAAGCTATTCTGGCTTTAAAAGTCTTCTGAATTTAATACACTTATTTTTAGCTAAACCTGTAAAATAACCATCAAGATAATAGTTTAAAATTATCATTATAGGGGAGCACCTACAGAGTCTAGCAAATGCAGCATTCATTCAGACAGAATTACTATTGGATCTTGTTTTATTTATTTCATAGTGGGTAATTCAAGGATTTCAGATAGTTCCTGAAAACTACATTACTGACAAACAGCATGCAATATTTCATTTTAAAAAACACTCACACCATCACAAAACCAGAAATCACTCAATGACGGACAGAATTTATTGTTTTTCACCTTTACATTTTCCAAAGGGACAGCAGAGGGTTAAAAACAAAATTTTAAAAAAATTAAATTGCTTTTGAGCTAAGCACTTGTATGCCAAGTCTCAGCATGGAAGGAATTTTAGCTGCTGAGCAACCTCATACAATAGTGCTTTAGAATAGAAATGCCAAAGAACAGACCCTTAACTACAGTATTGTAGCTCTGGTATGGGTGCCACTGTGATGAAAGTACTCTGATATAAAAGTGTCTGCCATGAAAATAAAGACAGAGAGACGGCTTTGTAGGTGGAACTTGGGTTCTTTTATGTAAAGACTGACCCAGGCAGTCAGAAGGGGAGAGTAAGAGGGCAAGGACCACATTATGTGGGCACGTAGCTGCCTGAGCGGAGAGTCAGGGAAAGAGTGTTGTGCAAAAAGGGAATTATTCTAGCATAATTTCCCACACCTGTGGTAACTTTAATGATTTTTCACAGCTTTTCTCTTTGTTTGTTTTGTTGTTTTGTTTTGGGGTTGGGTTGTTGGGTTTTTTTCCCTAAGATCATAATACGGTTATAGGCATTGTTTTAAAACCTCTTGGGCTTCATGCAAAATCTTCAGTGTGGTATTTTTAGAAATAATATAGGTCTTATCCTAGTAAAAGATGACTGAAAAGCATGATGTTTTAATAAAGACAGGTCCTTTGTCCTTGAGCAGAGCAGATGATGTCACATTGGCCTCCTGAATGTATGTAGAATTACCTACTTAAAAACACTTATGTGGAAATACTTGTGGCTCTCATGGAAAAAGGAGATTTTAAGAAGATTACAGACCTAATGAAGAGAAACCTCAGATGTTAGATAAAACAGTGACTTTAAAGAGAAAGACTTTAGGATTAGCTGAACCACTTACCACTCATTTTCGAATATTTTTTAGATGAGATCTGTTTAGTTAAAAAGCAAAGTTTTAAAGGGAAAAAATAGCGGCTACTAAAGTTCTGCTCTGTTCTATTTAGCAGAGTAATCATGGTGGCATTTGAATTATTAATGAATATTTCAAACTTATATATTCTGGCTTACATACAAAACCTTTTCTTTTTTCAAATCTCATATAAGATAAACTAACTATATTAGCAAAGTAGTAATGGTATTCCTTGCAAAATTTCTGTTAGGGTACTGGAAAAAAAAGAAATTGGGTTAGTCAAAACTTCTGGTTTTGTATTTTTTTTAAGGGAAAAGAGAATGAAAATTCTTGCTAAGAGTTGAAGAACTTTTAAAAAATAAATTCATACCAACCGCTGAATATTTCTTTTTGTTGTTGTTGCCAGGTTTGTCACTTAGTGCAAGCCAACTTCCTATGAATAGAGAAAATTATTTGTGTCAATGCGTGCTGTATTGCCAAAGAACAGTGAACCTATAAAACATCATATGTGATTATTTATGAATACGTGAATGTACTTCACTTTTTTGCGGCTTGGTACAGTATGGTTTTGAAACAGAAGGCTCATGCCTGAATTAATGCAAATTAATGAGAATCCATGCAATTACGCTGACAGTTGATAGTTCCTCTCTAGCAACACCAGGAATTATATGAAGATTTTGCTAGTCTTGTGAAAGAGCTAGAAGCTAATATCATAGGCAAGAAATTATTCAATCCATGTATGCTAAAGGCTTGACAACTTCTTTGACAACAATCTTTGACAACTTCTTTTCTCTCCCAGTTTTTATCTTGCAAAAATTATATAATCTGATTTTAATTCATTTCCTGATACTGTTTTAGAACCAGGAGATATTTAGCTTCATCTATAGTGTCAATATCTGAACCAGCAGCGTGTCTTCTAGCAGGGAATGTCTATATATTAACCACTTTAATTTTTACTGGGTGGAGTCTTTATTTTGCCACTTGAGGGCATCCTGTCATAATGTTCCATTATAAGGACACACGTCTAAATTTTCATAAAAACAATGTGTTTCTGTCAAAACAGTGGTATTTTTCAAAAGTGCTGATGAAGCATTTGAAATTTGCCCCACTAAATAGGCATTTCCAAGACCATAGATCAAAGTGGGTTGTATTTCAGGAAATGCTACATCAACAAAGAAGGATGAGTACCACAGATACAAGTAGACAGAATTTGCCTGGTAAGCACCAATGTAGACTTCACAGATGTGTAGAAGCTTTGACAAAATTTGGTTACAAAAATTGGACCTGTGCTGGCAAGGGTTGCAAAGTGGAAAAGACAGCAGGTTGAGATAATACAATAAGGGAAACAACTTCAGTTACATGTGTTATCCTCTACTTTTATAAGTGTAGATGTGTGACAATTACACATAAAATACCAAATCTCAGATGCTTGAAGATGTGATCATGTTTTGACCAAATTCTACAGTGACTATCACATCCGGATCATATAATCTATTGTTCTATTAATCAGTGATACTGTAATTGTATCATTGTGTGGATTTATACAAAAAGCATCACAGCAAATATTTTACTGTATTCTTTCTTCAATTTTTGGTCACTTGACTATGTAAAAGAATACATTTTAACGTACAAGATTATGTACAAAACTTTCAGTACTTCATACCTATATTATATTTGACTTTGGTGGTTTCATACTACATTTACTTTGTGTTGGGCTAGAAATTTTGAAGCTTAGGGTCACAAAAGTTGCAGTCACTAATTGTAACTAGTCATGAATTTACTAGCCTTGGTGGCAAAGCAGTGGAACATGCCGCGTTTATTTTTCCTCTCTGCAACAGCTTCCTCCATACTGAATAAGGTGTACTGATTATGAGCTGTGTCAATGTAAGATTTCCTCTTTCCATGCTTTGGCTCTCAGTCAGCCTTTTTTCTCTTCCACCTTATAACTTTTCTCCACTTAGTTCAGAAACCACATGCTGTCCCTTTATTAACCTGCCATTTAATCAGCCGTTCTCACTAAGCCCATAAACACAACCCTCACAATAAAACTTTATGTGCAAGAAATGTGCTTCTATTTAACAGCCAGTTTAACCTCTCCAGTCCTTCATTTTTCTTTTCCTCTTCAAACAATACTCACATGGGGAAAGAGGCTCATTCACACTCTTTTCCACATGTTCCTTTCGTTTCTAATCACAGAGCTCAACTGACCGAAGTCCTCCCAAGGAGGATCTCAGACTGCTGTTTTATTCTGTATTCTTCAAACCACCCAACTTCTTCCCAGTCTTCCCATTAAAACCCTGACCCACAGCTGTAGATTGGCTACTCTCTTTTGCTGTGGTCTGTTCCATATTTCTTAGGTTCCTGTAGAAAAAGAATTTGGGAGAGCTGCCACCTTCTGCTTTCCATGAAAGTGAAGCCACCACAGTATTGACACTGCAGGTGTGAGGATAAGCCATTGTCACATTCCCATTTTCCACTGCGAAATGCCTCTGACCTCCACACTCTGCTGGGCTGTGGAAGTGTGCTTTCAGCTCTACCACCCTACTGCATCACGTCACTGGCCAACTTTGTCTTGTGATCATGTCACTTGTCCTCACTGTGGAGCACAGAGTGCAAATGAAGTTCTGGAGTTTCAAGTTGACACCTGTTACTTAGATTAGGCCTTGCAATCCATTTCTTTAGCTTCTTGTCCCATGAGGTCATCCACAAAGTCTGGTTCTCTCTTAAGACAAATATGTGCCCAAAGAGGTGTGGCATTTTCTGGCGAATTCCTGCATTTTCAAAAATGGTATTAAAATTTCCTTCTAGCACTGCTTGTACAAAGGCAAGCTAACGTGTTCATTCATTAGGGACAGCCTCTTGATGGTGCAGCCACTGTGGCATCACCATCAGGGGAAGAAGGTTGTAGAATCATCTCAGCAAAGCCTTGCAGACTGCTTATCCTCTTCTCATTGCTCTTCCCCAGGCATCTATCACTGCTAACCACTGGAGAGAGGAATATCTAGTATGGCCTCATACATTTACTTTGTATAGAGTAGAGATTTGAAAAAAAGCCCCACAAACTATGCAGATAACTTCCCTGATGAGCCAAGAGAAAAATAAATATCACTTTCTGAGTTTCAAAACTTCTTAGCAACAGCTATCTATGAAAATTCTGGGTGAGGAAAAGGGATTTTTCTTTTTCTGATGCATTTTACCATGCATACAGGCAGAGGTTTAACACTGATTTCATCTTGTTTCATAGATGTCATCTGTAAATTATCAAACATCAGTGTTCTCCCTGACTCTTGTAGTTGTAGGCTTATCAACATCTTGCAGCAACCCCAAAGCCATGCGAGAAAATACATATTTTATCTTGAGCATCCTTCTAATTACAGAAGGGGAAAAACCCCTCTACTAGTCAATGATACTGTAATAACCTGTATAATACTGTAATAATACAATAAAGGTTATTGTATGCTTCCTGTTGCTTCCTTAAGTTCAGAACTGTGTGATTACACTGCCTGTCAAGCTTAAGTACACCTGTAGAGAGATCCTGAAAAGCTTTTTTTTATATAAATAAATTCATAAATACATAATGTAAAGCAGTAAAATTTGGGATAATATTTGCATTATCTACTGCCATGATAGGCTCAGTCAGGTGAAGAAAAAGCCACTGACCTGGGATTTTGCTCTGTCGGTACTATGCTGTGTAACCTCAGGAAAATTTGCACCCATGATGTGCCTCAGATTTATTTGGAGTGGTTGGAAATCCATTGGTTCTGAACATTAAATTTAAAATCCATATTATTTATATGCAAGGTCAAGCTCAATCGTGGCTGGAACGTGTAGTGTTAGTAAAATAACAAGTATCTTTTTTTCTTCATATGTTAATTCAAGCATAGTCTGAAGATTTTAAGTGGCAACAATTATGCCGCATTCCTATTAAAATTATAGAAGAAGATTTGTTTTGGTACTTGTTTTGCAGATATTTCCTGAAGAAAGGCTGTTGAGTACATAAGAAAGAATGAAGTATCAAGCTTATTATATGAGTTCAGAAGCATCATTGTTATTCAACACTTTATTTTTGCTTTTCCTGTATCCAGTCATGAGGAAGTCAAAAAACTTTTAAAAACAGTGTCTTACTTCTGGAAATATATTTCCTTCCTGTAAATATGACTGGTAACAAGTAGCAGCTGACTTAATTTACGGTGCATTTCAGTACTGTATTCAGCCATTTTCCCAACCATGAACTCTTCAATACTAGATTTATTTCATGGCTCAAAATAATTTTTGGGAAGTCTTTTGGTTTTTACCCTTGAGATTATTAAAAGAGGCAAGAACACTAGCAGAAGTGAATGCATTTGTCAAGCAGTTTTTGTTTCGGTTTAGCTTCATCTCCCTATTATCATGACTACTTTAGCTTGTCATGACTGCAGCTTCTTTCACAGATCTGAAAGCAGGTATCTACTCCAGGGTGTCACAGACAAGTACCTTCAGCTACACAATGACTTGACTAGATTTTTTTATTTTGCAAGTGGTAGGCTTAGAGAAAGCTGTTAGATTTCTATTCAAAATATGGAAAATTCTGCAAATTATTGAAAGTTAAAAACAGGAAGATGCTGTATTGGAAAAAACATTTAACCCTCATGTGCTCAGTGCATGTCAGTGATTGAAGGATATGCTACCAGTGATAAAGAAAAGAGATCTAGATCCAGCCTTCTATGCCTCTCTACAGCACTAGAGTTTGATCCATTCTAAGTTTTGAATAAATACACCCAAACACTTGCAAAAGATCAGGATCTCAGAGGAGAACATTGCTCAAGAATAAGAAAAAAAGATTAAGTGTGGCTTTTATAACAGCAAAAAGAAATCTGGAAATAATTTACTAATGGTTAGTAATTAGTAATTTTTTTTTACTTTAGAAAAGGGTTTGTCCAGCCCATTTAAAACTCTTCTACAATTTTGCATAAAAGATATTTTCTCAAGCATCTTAAAATATTTCAAAATTGAGTCTGGGGAATAAATTCTGCTCCATCCAAGTAACAAGCTGCTCATTCTCCATGAAATGAAATGAATGCCATGGCCTTTTAAAGTGGCACAGGGGAGCTATTTGTTGTGAAAAGAGAAGTAGAAATAATTCTGGAATCCAGATAACACCTTTGACAATAAATACCTCACTGCACATGAGCTCTCAGAATTCATTTCCACCTGAAAAATTGTACCTCTCATGTTTATGTATACTCTATTTCTAACAAATGTTTCTTCTCTTTAAAAGGAATTTATGGTCAGCTGTGACACTGGCATTATGTGTCTCTTGGAATTTGGGGTCACATTCGTGAAGTCAATGTCAGCCTATCATCAGGAACAAATGAAGAGACACCTGTTTCCAGCTATGTAATCTTGAGGTTTTTAAGAACTGAGGAAATAATATCAAGTTATTTCAAATACTGTGAAGAAAAAATCATGATCATACATATGAGCTTAATTTCAAGTGCATAAGTAGTCCTACTCTCTGTGGGATGGAAGCCACTGATGGAAGTATATATGACTGTATTGACAGATTCGGACTGCAAGTGATGAAAATTTGCTGAGAAGAAAATGGGATTAAACCCCACATTAATTATCAATTTGTACTGCCATGTGACTCTTCAAACATTTTTGTTGAGTGACACTGTTCTCCACCTTACCCCCATTGCCTGAAATTGGTACCCAGAAAGACTCTGCTCCGTGATGTACTGTGTCTTACCTTGGAAATGGGATTGAAGTGTGAAAAGGTTAGTACATGCTTGAGAGCTCTTCCTGCAGAAATGTGGATTCACCAGTGCATTCCAGAGAGGCCCTTAGAGTGGTATAAATTGGTTCAGGAACAAAATGGGCAGCTGCCAAATATGATATAGTAATGGTCATTACATATATTTGCGCTCACTGCTGACACATTACATCCTCTTATATTACCACAATGGCCCATAATTAAAGAAAAATAAAATGGCTAATCAAAAGCAACGTTTGGTTTGCACTGTTGGTCACAGTATGCAGCACTGTGGCGATGCTGTAAATCTCATTTGAAGATGGAAACATTGCAGGCCATGCTTGTATATGAATATCTGCTGTCTCTACAGATTTTCTCACTTTTATGTTTGTATAAAAACCTAAACAACAGACAGATTTAAAAATGGAATTTTATCAGTCCATGGCTATTTATTGATACTAGAGACTAGAGTCTATCTGTGGAAAAGCAATTCTAACACATTTAATGGGAATATATGTTTGTATCTATTTTCTCCTTGTTTTATTAGCCATTTAAAACAAAAAAAAAATGCAGCAAGACAATCCCTCTTTTGTGTGTTGGTACCCAAGTCCATAAAGATACACAATAAAGTCTTAAGAGGGAATGTTCTATATGTTAAATTTTAAACTTGTCTTTGTAGAGTGGTTTTTTATGCTGACATGTCCCAACGCATCATATTACTTGTTTTGATATCAAAACATATGATTTAAAGTATTTCTTCTTAAAGCAATGACCGTAAAAAAAGGGAAAATTTACAGCCACCTTCTTTGCCTATATGAACATTATCTGCTGCATTTTGTATTGCTCATGTTAATTATGGACTGATAGAGTACAGTGTGAAACTATGTAGAGTACTGAGTACAGTGTCATTCCTTTGACATCAGAAATTGATTAGGAATATTTCTAAACTCACTCATATCTTCTGGAAGAACACACAACTTTGAAAAAAGTATTGAAAATTTCTGCTGGTCAGGGCAACATGACTTGTGAAAACTGTCATATCAAGAGACAGAACCATCCCTTTCTATACAGGCCTTATGGCCTCTGCAGGTTTCATTAGAGAATGGCATTGAAACGATACATGGTCTTGAGAAGGCCACTTAACTGCAAGGTCATTGATCTGTTGGTCTTCTTTAACGTAATACTTTTACTTTTGTTAAATCATATACAAATACAATTTTTTATATTCCATATCAGAATTACAGAATCACAGAATATGCTGAGTTGAAAGGGACCCACAAGGGTTGTAAAAGTCCAACTTCTGGCCCAGCACAGGACAGTCTCAGAGTCACACCATGGGCTGGAGAGCATTTTCAACACTTCTGGAACTCTGTCAGGCTGATGCTGTAACCACTTCCTTGGGGAGCCTGTTCCAGTGCCCAACCACCCTCCGGGTGAAGAACCTTTTCCCAATATCCGATGTAAACCTCCCCTGACACAACTTCAGCCCATTCCCTCAGGTCCTGTCCCTGGTACCCACAGAGAAGAGATCAGTGTCTGCCCCTCCTCTTCCCCTCATGAGGAAGTTGTAGATTGTGATGAGGTCTCCCCTCAGTCTCCTCTTCTTCAGGCTGAACTCTGCCAAGCATCTATTCTTTATGCTTGGATCATTGTAACAATTAGCTAAATCCTACCTGTTTATTTTCTAGATTGTCACAGAGCTGGAAATACGAAGACAACATGCTTCAAGAGACCATTCAAAGAGCTTGTGCTCTGGGATACCTTTTCTCTGTGGACAAAAGATCTCTTCCATGGCAGAGATAGAGCTCTGGTCTCTCACTGTGAGACCAGAAAGGACCTGATGAGATGGATTCCAGAGTCATTCCAGATCCCATGGCTAAGTCTGGAGAAAAGAAGGCTTTGGATGACCTAATTGTGGTCTTCCTATACCTGAAGCCTGCCTAAAGAAAGATAGAGACTTTCTACAAGGGCAGGTAGTGATAGGACAAGGGGCAATGACTTTAGGCTGAAAGAGAGTATGTTTAAATTAGATAGTAGGAAGAAGTTCTTTACTGTGAGTACTGGGCATCCCTGGCAGTGTTTAATGCCAGGTTGAAAGGAGCTTGGGCAACCTGGTTTAGTGGAAGGTGTCCCTGGCCAGGGCAAAGGGGCTGGAACTGAATGGTCTTTAAGGTCCGTTCCAAGCCAAGCCATTCTATGATCCATGATTCTATGACCTCTCTTTTGTCTTCATCCAGGTTTGACAGAATCCTTTCTCTAAGCTTCACCATTTGCCCACTCATTTCTGCTGTGGTAAAAACATTGTAATAAGATTCAGTCCCAGAGAGTTCTTCTTCATGATGCTACATGAATAGGAAAAATAATAGAGATAAGTAAGAGAAAGAATAAATTTCAAACTTGTGTATGACTGCAAAAATGCTTTACTCCTTTTCCCTTTTGAGATTAAAAGAAAAATATGTGTAGGACGTTTAGAGGCTGTTATATTAAAAATAATTTGAGTCATACTTGCTCTTTTCTGAAGAAAAATATTTTTTAAATTGTATTTATTTACTCATTAAGAAAGAACAAAAAAGTTTTCAACTGAATCCACAGAGGAAAAATGAAGTTGCTACACGGTCACACAATATACAAAAATCTACAAAATGTGGCCATGTGAAATAGAGTTGCCTTCTGGATCTGGGCCCATTTTGTCGACGCTAGACCCTGCTTTAATTCCTAAGGTTTCTGCTTGGAGTGCTTTCTGTCTTGAAGACTAATTAGAAATTAAACAGAGTGATAAACCACCTATTTTTTAGTATTTTTTTTAGCAAACATCTTGTTTGCTATTAATGACAACTTTACTTATTTTATTCATTGTGTCTCATAAGTGAGTGTTTAGTGCACAAAATCCCACACTCTGCTAACCATTGATTCCATGCTATCTTCTATTAGGAAATTCACTTAAATATGTGTATGTTAATATACATCAATATGCTTGACCTGGTTTTGATGAAATATCTTCCTGATACCTTTTTTGTTTCTAGCATTTCCCTCATTTTGCCATATGGTGTGGGTGCATTGAATAGAACTGAAAGACAATGAACACAATAACTGCGAGAGAGCAAACGTAAAACTGATTAAAGAGAATTCTATGTAACATATAATTCACCTGTACCACAAGATGCTCTTGAGGATAGCAATGTAACAGATTACAGGAAAAGATACGTGCATGAATAAAAAGAAAATTTTCAGTTGTATATGAAAAGACTAAGAAATTTTATAAACGCTTGCAGATATGTTGTGAAACCACTTTGTGAAATGACAGTTTCATTTTTTCGTATAAAATCTGAAAGTCCTGGGTGATGGTTTGCTGTGCTAGCCTCCTTTCACACTGTCAGGTGGCTCTAAATCCACATTCTACTGAATAGTAGAAAGTCGTAAGTTTTTCAGAAAAAGAACACTTTAGTGTGACAATTTTGTGGTGAAAGCTGCCATTGTTTTTATGAACAAGAAAAAAAGGAAATTGATAGAGATACATATGTATCCTTGTGCTGTGCTCATAAAATGTAGTTGTAGTGCAAATACCACTGAAAAACAACCATGCAAGTTAGTTTAATTTGCCAAATAATGCTTTCTGAGAACATCTTAAGTTAGATTTGTGTTGAGAGGAGACTGGTCGTTCACTTGGAATGAAAATTAATTTCAGAATGAAAAGTAAATGAGTTGTTTTCTATTTTTACATCAATAAAGCAGGGCATGTTTCACACCACCTACTTAACTGTAAGACAAAGCTCTTTGAAGTCTAAAGGACAATGGAGATAATTTTCTACATTTTGACTTGGAGATTTCAGTATTATTCCTTTCTTTACACTCAGTGCTCTTTGCTCTTCCTGGAGTTCTGAGGTGAGAAGGACTTTTGCAGAGGTAGTGATTCCTTGAACTCCAGATACATGTGAATTTGATATATGATGCACCTCTGCCCTCCTCTGCTATTGAACTCAGTGACAGAGCTTTTACCATTCCCACACATCTAGGCTATTGTGATTCAAACCACTGTCTTCAGTCTTACATATTTTATTCCCATACGTTTAAGCTCCTCGGGGCAACTGCTATATCCATCTACTTTTGCAAGATACTCAAGAGCCCTTGCATCATTATAATGTGCGTAAAAAATCAACAGAACTTCCTTCCCCACATTTTCGTTTCTCCTTGGTACTTTCTCTCCTTCCCCATTTACCCTCACTTCTGTTTTCATTCCAGAGTTTCTCCTCCTAAGCTGACCTGTGCTACAGGAACATCAGACCCCTTCTCCTGCCTGCTTAGCCCCACACCCAGCATCCTGTGATAGCTCCCACAGGATGGAGAAGTCTCTTCTCTGACCATTTCTACCAAAAATTTCTGGTTCCTTCCAACTCATTGCTTTTAGTAAAAAAGGGTGGGGCTTTTTTGCCTATTAACAACAGTTGGGGAAATTATTATTGTGGTGTTAGTGTAATAAAAAGAGGACAGGACAAAGAATTTTAAAGAACCTGAAGTGAGTTCTAGAGTTGGATTCACAAATTCAGACTCACTTTTTGGTTCCTTTTTAACTCTATTAATAAAGTTTAATCATTTTTTTAATCATAAATCATACTGATTTGCCAGTCATGAATCTCCAGGGGCAGCAAGTATTTTTTGCTTTAGCTTTTAAGGTATAATCTAAGGTATGATATTATGAAATATAATCTGCTTTTAAGTTATATATTTCTTATTAATTAAAATGAAGAAATAAAGTGTATGCCAAGCAACTTTGATGTAATATTTTCAGATATGGTTCTTTGATTTTAGGAGTTACACAAAATAGAGAGTAATATCAGAAGCTAAATTTTATATTTTATCTGTCCCAGGTAACCTATGACATTTTGCTGAATCATATACCATGAAAAGCAATGAAGTGTAAAATTTACTTGAGACAGATTTTGCATCAAGTACATAAAATAAAAGCCTTATTAAAATGTGAGATTTATTAATTAGTTGAAAGGTAAGCATTTAAAATATATTTTTAATTTTTTTTCTGAAATCCAGCAACTGTTGGAACACCTGTTATTCTCTTCATTTAACCTCACATATCTAATACAGAACTTTTAATCAAAAGTCCAGGTTTTTAATACAGTCATAGCCGAGAAAGCAAGGGTTTGCTGTTGTTCCGTGAAGGAAACAAAACCATTAACTGAGTTAAAGATTTCAATTTAAAAAATATGGATAATCCCTGACGATCTATCTCAGCAAAGACAAGTATGAACAAACTGGATAGGACCTGGAGGATGTTAGTGGGCAGAAGGACCGTCATGGGGAGCAGGCACGTGCTCTGTCTAGGAGTATGAGCCAGGGAGACTGGATCACAGCAAGGAGAGGAAAAGGCTTGCATAGAGCCAGTGCTGTATTATGAGGCCATTCCTCAAACTTCGCCACACCCAGACCAGGAGAGAGAGAGCAGCAACAATACTTAGCAAGAGCAATTTTTCCATTCCTTGAGAAGAGTCCGTAATTTAAAACATTTCCTTATAGCGTTCAAAGATTCTTACCCTACTCAACTATTACTTTCACAAACTGCTTTTTACTGAGGGTTTGTTCTTTTTTTCCTTTTGGGAATGTGGTATAGAGTCATATAACTAGATTGGGTAAAGAGCTACACTAACATAACTAGTCTGCTTCCAAAACTGAGCTGGCTGTGGGAGGACGTTTTCTATGTCATCTGGTTCTGTATTGGAGACAATGAGCCTCTACCTGGTACAGGTAGAGGCTGTTCTGGTATTCTGAACAGTAAGCCTAATTTAGTTACCAAGCAGGTTAACAGCTCATGAGTAAAGGAGACATAAGCAGGAGGGTAGGAACAAAACTACTTCTGATTACTGAAAATTAGATTTTTGCCCCAAGAATGATAAATTTAGAGGGAAAAACTTTTTACATGTAGTGGATGTAACCTTTGGAAGGGCCATGAAATACATAGGCAATAAAAAGAAAAATTTTTTAAAAAAAGGAAGCCGTGTGTTATTCTGTCTTTATGAAGATATACTTCATTTGCAAGCTAGACAAGGTTGGTCCTATCAATAGAATGTAAAATCATGCAAAGGACATGAAAATATGCTCCATTTTATTAAAAGAACTTCCTCAATGGAGATCAGAATCTCTGCACATGTGGTAACCAGGTACTGTAAGTTCAGAATCTGCTTAGCCATTATCAAACTATGTTTCAGACAGGACTGGTAACTGCAGCTGTGTTTAAAAAAGCAGACATCTGACTAATCAATTCTGTTAGGTAAACTTCTCATATTTTTCAGAGTTCTTTGTTGGGAAATATACAAGAATTTAGATTTATTGAATAGAAACTGTGATAAAAAATGATTGTTCAAACAATGCATAAGAGAAGGAAGTCATGGAGAAATTCCAATAGGATCATCTTTTTTTTTCCAGAGCTGAAAAAAAAAAATCTGAGAATGCAGATGTACTGGACACATAAAACCCACGAAACATACTACAAATCAAGCAAAGATCATGTTTATTTCTAGCTGGATGTTAAAGAAAACAGAGGGGTCATCAAGTGGACTATGATCAGAGGAAACAACAGGACTTAAAAGGAGGAGTAAAAATAATCTTCATTTATTAAACACTACCTCTAATCAGATTCATGTGCATGTCAAGGTGTCTTCAGTCTAATTTACTAAAATTTGAATGTGCAATTTCAGACACTGATAAACTGCAGGTATAAACACTTACCATGGTAAGGCACCTGCGTTTGCTGTGCACTCCAATTAGATGATCAAATTATTTGCTGTTGAGTATTGTGCAAACTATATCTGAATCACTTTGTGCAAAAAAGAAAAATAGGTTCAGAAGATTGCTGCTGCTAATGGCCATCCTGCTCTGTTATTTAAGTGAACAGGAGAGAGGAAATGATTTTCTGTATCATCTGGTACATGGAATTAAAAGCTGGACAGATAACATATATGAAAGTATGTCTGCATTTGAATTGTGGGAAGTAAGGAAAACAACAGATAGTAACATCAAGCTGCAAAATATTGTTTTTCTCAAATATCCATTAATGTAAGATTGATAGCTCAGTTCAGACCCTCTGGAAAATAGAAGTAAAGAATGATGGATTTTCACCTTGTCATGAACCTCACCTTATGTAAGGTGGGCAGAAAATCTTGACATGAGAATGGTGGCACCCCTAGAGCCAGCAAGCTTAATAAATTATAAACTGACAAATTTATGAAAATACTTAGTATTCTATGTAAATGGAAAATGTGCTCAGCTCTTACAGATACAACTAAGAGTCTAATATGGGATCTATGAAATCACTTCACAGCAAAATTTAACAGAAACTCTTTATGAAGTCTGTGTCACCTTGGAAAAGATTCCTGATTAATACTTTCTATCAATCAAATTTCAGACTGTTTTTTTGGAACTGCCTGCAAATTTCCTGTCCAAAAAATTGATATAACTACCTACTTTTAGAACAGAAAGCAAACAAACTCAAAGCTTACATGAAACAGTCAAACTCATCCCAAACAACTGTGGTTTTTAAATACAACCATTTTGATACTAAAATATTGCATAAGGACATTTTGCCCTTATTTTGGACCCTTTTCTGCTAATCAATTTTTTTTAATGGGGCAGAAAATTGGTTTCCTAAACCTCTCCTTTCCTTTTCATCCCTTCAGCTTCAGTAAAGTGAAAAACCTATGAGCAGATTTTTGATTGAACTGAATAGCAAAAGATTATCACCCAAGAAGATGATTGCTCTTTCATGCCGCTAAAACAAACATTCTGCTGTGTGCCAAAATCAGAGGCTCACAAATCTGATGTTCTGACCAATGTAGCACTAGACTTTCTGGTTACCATAAGGAAATTTCTTTTTTTAAAATCTGAAACTTGCAGGTAGTCTAAATGGCCTGCCACACAAATTTTGGATTCCTAGAATCATAAAATGGCTTGTGTTGGAAGGTAACTTAAATTTCACCTAGTTCGAGTTTTGGGCAAGGACACCATCTGTTAAACAAGGTTGCTCATAGCACCGTACAACTTCGCTTTGAGCACCTCCATGGATGGAGCTTCCACAGCTTCTCTGGGCAACCTGTTCCAGTGTCTCACCACTCTCATAATGAATAGTTTTTTCCTAATACGTGAGCTAAACCTAATCTCTTTCTGTTTAAAGCCATTCCCCCTTGTCCTGTCATTGCATGCTCTTGTAAAAAGCTCCTCTCCGGTCTCTTGCAGGCCACCTTCAGGTACTGGAAGGTGCTTGTTATGAATTTGATGTAGGTTTGAATAAGTCCCCACCTTTTGCCCAGGCAGCAGGCAGTAGCTTTATGGAGGTGGCCAGCACACCAAGACCTACTCTCATTCGCAAGTTCTTTAATAATGGCTGTTTCTGTCTATTATAGAATGAATTATTTATTTAATAGACACAAAACTAACAGACATAAGACTTAAGACAGACTATTGCTACACAGGAATAAGACAAACAAGGAAAATTAGTATTGTACACACAGGGTTGAAGGTACCATCAATTTTACAGCTAGCGAAGAAATAATATAACTCAGAATCCAGTGTTTCTTACCATCCAATTGCCAATGGAGCACACATTGAAATCCTTTCCTTCACTTCCCAGGACAGTAACCACAGAATCTGTGTCCAGCCTCCAGGAAGGAGTCTTGCACGCTTTCCGGGCATGTGTAGGAGACTTCTGCCTCTGTGATAATCTCTAGTACTTTTATTGTGTGAAACTGGCCTTTTGGTCACCTATGTTTTTTATCTCTTCCCACATCTGTTAAGCTGGCAGACCTTTTGGTGCCAGGAGATGATACCTGCTGGGCCTTGCCTGCATGGGTTATCTCTCCTATCTGCACCAGCCACCTTTGTTGGGGAGAGGGGTGATACTCACTGCCACAGTGCTGTAAGGTTTTCCTGAGGCCTTCCCTTCTCCAGCCTGAACAACCCCAACTCTCTCAGCCTGTCTTCATAGGAGAGATGCTCCAGGCTTGCTCTGATCATTTTTGTGGCCTCCTCTGGACACACTCCAGTAGGTGAATGTCCTTCCTGTGTTGGGAAGCACAGAGATGAATGCCATATTCCAGGTGGAGTTTTACCAAAGAGCAGAGGAGGAGAATCACCTCCCTCAACCTGCTGGTCCCCCTTCTTTTAATGCCACCCAGGATGTGGTTGACCAAGGAGAAAGAAGAATTGTTTTTCAGCAGCTGAGTCCACCGAAGTAAAGATACTGGTAAAATTTAAATAAACAATGTCAACATTGACAGATTTTGCTGATGCCTTTTGTTCTTCACAGTTCCCATTTTTCAAACAAGTATCTGATAAACAACAAAGATGACTTCTCCTTAAGCAGAAGCAAATAATGGTAAAAATTCTCTCACTCCAAACAATAGTAGCAAGAAATTTGTTCCTGGTGCTCAAAAGGAGAGAGGAATGAGAATTAATTTGTAATAAATCTATAAAGACTGAGTGCTATACCAATAAATACATTGCAAGATGAGGGTCTCCATCTACTAAGAGACACCTCAACGCAGGACAACTGGATGATGAGATTAGACCTGAATGATGTCTTACTATCCTGTTAGTGAAAAAATGTCAAAGGTTCCTCCAGGCTTTGCTGGGAAGGAGAACTCTGGCAGATCTCCAGCCTACCATTTGGCCTCTTGTCAGCTCCATGGTAGCAGCCTTCTGTGTGCAAGGGCTAGGGATAATGGTCTGTTTAGACAACATGCTGACTGTGGTACAGAACAGAGAGCTGTTAGCAACACAAGTTGATTTGGTGAAAACAATTCTCAAGAGCCAGAGTGGCTGAAAAATTACCAGGAATTAAATCTGGCTGCTGCCCAGAAAACAAAAGTTTGTTGGATTTGCTATCCTGATGTCTCTACTTCAGAGGCTTTTAGACCTTTCCAGGGTGTATCAGAGAATGTGTTTGGAAAGTATAATGGCTATGGGGGGACAGCCATCTACTCTAGGGGGACAGTTTATGTCAGTGTAATTAAATAGAGAGATGCAAAGTGCATGTCAGGTCATCCTATGCATCTTGCCACAGAGGGAAGGAAGGCACTATGATCTGAACGTGTATAGGAGACTTCTGCATATCACACTTCTTGCAATATTTCAGAGTAATGGGTCCACTCGTTTGGAAGGCAACAGCAGTCTTATTACAAAGTTTTTGCATATGAAAGTTATTTTTCAGTCTCTTATACTGCTGGTTATGTACAAATACTGAATTTTCTGTGCCCCACCTGGGTTACTCCCAAATTTAGGACAGTGCAGAAAACCTCTCTTCCTACGTTCATATTTTCTTATTTTGCCAATAAATAATGAGTTAAAAATGCAGTAAAAAGTTAAACTCTTACTTAATAAAATATTTTCTCCATCTTTTTAGCAAAAAGAGAAGTAAAACTCCTAAAGAAAAACAGAAAAGCTTCTTGCTATTTTAAGTTTTTTTGAGTTTTTTGAACAAAATTAGTTTCTTCATGAAAATATTTATCTTTAAGGATTCCCCTTCTAAATAAAAACTTTTTTTTGGAAAATCAACAGATGCCCTTAACAATTGAAAGGTATTAACTTGCCATGTAATTTGTATTAGAATATGTCAGTATCCTGTGTTTCCTAATTGTTTCTCTTCATTGCAATTTTGGTGCCTTCCATTAACTAAAGAAATAATGAAAATAAAAAAATTGTGTCACTTCTCATTCAATAGCTGCATTATGTCACACATTAAGAGAATGGTTGTGAGGGAACAGTTCCTTTTAACGCATTGCCCCCTGGATATACATTCTTAGACCATTCAAGCTCTGTAATGTTTTCTGTCCACAAAATTTGCATTCTCAGAAATATATCTGTAGTACCAGAGTAAAATGAGTTTTAAATGCGGTTTTCATAGCACTTAAAGAGTGACAGAGAAGAAAAATCCATGGCTTGTTTTGTCCATATAAATATGACCTTGTTTTGTTCATTTTGATTCATGGAGTATTTTTAGTATTCTATATGGCTGCTTCTTTTAAATGACTTAGATTTATTGAAAAGCTTTGCCAAACAGGAACCAGAATAAGACATGCCTCTGGACTCAAAATGTTGATATCAACAGAGGACCTAAAAGATTTAGGAAGATTTAAAGAGCTGAGGCAATGAGAAAATGGTCGGATTCTCACATGATGAAAACTGGCAAAATTGGTTCTTCAGAGAAATATTTAAAATTTAAATTTGGGAAAAGGATAAAAAAAGGTGGAGCAAATAGCAAAGCCCCAAAACACAAGTTGAAACTAACATACACAGATTTAAGCATTTTTCAGTCCTATCTAATCTAGTGTAAATAAACCAAAAGTAAGAGTTTATGAACATTTGTGGAATGAAAATTAGATATTAAAAATTGGACATCAGTGGCATTGCGTAAATCCTTTTACATCCATGTAAATTCTTAAAACATTCTTTTAGAACAGCAGATATGCAGTGACTTTTTTAGATTAAATGCACTACAGATGTGGCTACAGTAATTTCACAGTTTAAGCCTTGGGCACACGGAATTTAAAACAGAACTTCATCACTATAACATTACACATTCAGTTCTTTCTTCACTGAAAAAGCCATGAAGTTGGTACATTAACTCCAAACAATCATTACTTTAGCACAGTACTTGTCAGTGCTAGCATTTCTGTTTCCTTACTGAAGCATTATGGACTTACGTGGCCTCTATTATTATAGCTCTCTCAACCATTTCCTATGTATTTAGCCGCCCAATTACCCTGTGAGACAGAATAAACCCACTTATTCCTATTTTATGAGATGAGGAAAAGTCCTTTTAGGACTCAGAGGACTGGTGACTTATCTAAGGTCACACAGCAGCAACTTAAACTCAGTCTTCTCAAGCAACAGGCTCTGTGCCTTTATTTCTGAATCAACCTGATATGCTGCTTAAAATAATCTGTGCATGGTATCTCACTAAATATATTCCGAAATCAAAGAGCTTATTGCTAAGACTAAAGCCTTTTCTCACAAAATATTGATGTAAGAATCACAGCTCTTTCAGAAAAAGAAAAAAAAATCTCATTGTCTAACCAGGTATATCCAATTTACTTGGAGAAGTACAGTTTTTATATAATTGCAAGTCTGTCGTGGTACATAACACAATAATTATTATTTGCAAAATTAATCCATATTTTTCAATTTTAGTGTCATTCATATCAATACTAGCAATGGTTGCATCTACAACTCAACTCAGCCCTGAATGGGCAGTACTTTGTGCCTGCATGGTAGCACACAAGGGATTTCCCTGGATGTCCCCAAAACTGCACTCTTCTGTGGCTCTACTTAAAGCAGTCCTCTATTTTTGGCCAGTTTCTCCTCTTTACATTTTGTACAACAAAATGCTTTATGTGGTAAATTTTTCTAAAAACTATTTTTCTTGCTAATTAATAACATACACTGTCCTTGATTTTTACAGTACTGTCCTCTTAGACCTCTCTTGTGTTATAGACACACACAAGCTGACACGCAAACACAGACATAGACACACACACACCCCCCTCTGCTACAAAAATCTTCTCTTGAGCTCCACAGCAGCTACAAAGCATTAGAGCTGCCATGTGTATGGGAAAAGCATGGTATCACATAAATTAGTGAAGCTACACCTGATTTATCTCTGAGAACAATTCAATGCAGTCAGTGTGCAATGTGTACTCACACAGGTGGTCAGACAACACACATACTCACTTGCATTTAGAAAAACATCATAGCTAATTTTTTTCATAGTCATTACAGAAAGTAATGTGTAATCATATTTGATAGTTTAGGAAGTGGTCTGCATTACATACATTCTTAAGACTTCTCCAGTTTCCATACATCAATTACTTTCAGTTAAGAAAGTTTTATCCTAGAAACCTTAATGTATCCAGACTAGACAGGCAACTACAAGTGCCCTGTACACTGCGTAAGATCTGCAGTTCCAAATATTGGGAGAAGTTGGAAACAGATATTTGTCAAAAATCTCCAGAAATTTGCAAGGGAGGCTGGAAAGTTCATTCCAAGATTTAGACTAAGCTTCCAGTTTACCCATCTCAAAAACAGGGAAATGAGTTTCAATGATTAAACAGAACTGAAGTATAAATCTACACATAAAAATAATATGCTCTCATTTTATGAAACTAGTTCACATTATCATTTGAGTGACCCAAGGACAGAACCAGGTGCAGTTTTTCTAATAAACAAATGCACTAATTGCCAAAACATATTACCAAAACTTTCTAGTTACATTACTATATTTCCTCTGCTTAAGTGATTCAGGAAGTTCTTATCCTGGCAGAAGAGAGGTAATAGAATTAAACTGACTTAAAGTAGAACTTGGCTTCCCTGAGATGCAAAGAAGGTGAGAGTCTTTCTGTGTGTGCGTCGCCACTGTTCATACAAAAGTGGCGTGAACTCCCTGAACATAACAAGGCTCAGGAGGCGTGATTATGGATTAAATTCTCATTCCAGGTTACCCTCTATAATCGATTCTCTAAAACACAGCTGGTGCTCAAAGGCAAAAATTTAAGGTTTCTTGACTATCTCTTGCTGAAAACTAGCAGGAAGTTAAGTCATCCAAATCTAATTTTAGATGGCTAAAGTGAAAATCCTAGAAAAGAGAGGGCAACTGTGAAACTACCAGGCACTTAATTTTGTATTGGGTCCTCTTTTCACATCTGTGATTGACCTACTAAGCCTCCTCAGTCCAGTTGCTTCAATTCATTATGCCATTTTGACACCTCATGTCTCAGTGGTCCATTAGCGTTTGATCAGCTTCATAGTGCAAATTTATAGATGAAAGTGGCTTTCTAACATTTTCCTTTGTTTTTTCTTACCTTGAAATACAAAGTTTAGTAAAAGACTACAAATAAGCATGAAAAGCAAGATATGGCACAGCATATCTGTTCTGCTGTTTCCTTTCCTAATGAGTATTTTCTGAATGTGATATGATTCCACAGCAGCAAGAGTTGTTTTCAGTTTTGTCCTGTTATGAACACAGTACCCTTAAAAGACATTGTGAATGAATACCAATTTGTTGAGAGATCTATTAAATTTGGAAAGTGCTCAGAATGTTACCGGTTTCCATTAAATAATAGGCATATAATATTTTCTGTACAGTTTCTTACACCTGACAAAACAAATAAGAAAAAAGTGAAAAGAAATCATCCCATCTAGACCAGCTCACCCAGCTCTGATGTGAAGATCTTCAGGCGTTAGTAAAATGCATTAATTGGAGAATTATCATGAGAGCACATTCATCCCAAACAAAGACATTTAATTATACCCTGACGTTTTGAACTGTTTGCTTCAAGCAAATTCCAAATCCACTTGAGGCTTGGGTATAAAGTTCATCCTGTAAAATAGAGCAATTTGCTTAAAGGTTTATTTTCCTGGGAAAGGTGTTTGCAAAGAGCCTTCCTCCAAAAGAAGATTCCTGCAGGGCCAACCCTTCTCCCTGAGCCTAGGAAAGCCATCAGTAGCTTTTTGCAAAGAGATATGCAAAAGACCACACATAGAGTTGGTGATGGAGCCAAGATTGCAAACATGGGATGTCTTTGAGTGTTTGTTTTCATTCTCCCAGAATAAAACTTAAAAGAAAACCTGAAAAATGAAAACTTTGCTTTGGAAGGGATGAGTAACCATGAGACAGAACTTTCTCTTCCACAAAACACTGGATGCAATTCAACAAATGCTTTAGCCTGTCTGTTGTGAAGAAGAGGAGGATGTCAAGAACATACAGAAGCCCTTTTTTAGCTGAATCTAAAATAAGACAGTACAGGTAACATGGGAAAGAATTTGACAAAGAGTGTGAAATTTTAATTGCTTGAAACCTATCTGCATGCTCTAAGTGTTTGTGCTGGTATTTCTCTTTTCAGTACATTCCAAATCTATTGAGCTGGCATCATTGTAATGCTAGAAGAGTGTTTACAAATCCATTGCAATGACACTACGTTATGAATACTTTTGTATTAGTTCCATTCTGGTCTCAAAATATGCATCTAAGTGGAAAGGTGCTGCTGTTTGAAATACAATCCTTGTAGCAAATACACTTCCGTAAATGTCAAATGAAGATATAAGGAGATGTGCCTACAAAATGAATAGAACACACTGAGTTACTGTGACAGTGCCTTTCATTAATCACTACTGAAAGATAGTTAATTAAAGTTTTAGTACCAGTGCTGCATTTTTAAGAATGTACAGCCTATGCAAGGCAATGTCTTGAGACCCCGCACCCACCATGTACCAAGACAGGAAAAAGAAGCTCTAGGCAGTCTGAAACCAGAGGCTGCCCCTACCACATTCGTTGGATCACCCAGAGGTTGCAGACGGTTTGGTAGGGAAGGGCACCTTGTCAGTGGCATGTGTCCTGCGGGCAGTCCCCTGTCATGTTCATTGCTGTTGACAGCACTAGCGAGTGCCCTTGTGCTAACAAGAGGGCAGGTAGCTGGCTCCCAGGCATCGGCACGTTGCGCTGCAGGAGGGATCCCTGCTGCCCAGTGCTGACAACTTCTGTGCAGGGCATTTTGTCAATGTTACTGACACCTTGCCTTTTAGGAGTACATCTGGTGTTTGGGAGAATGCTGGGCAGTCATCATAACCTGGAAAGCTGCCTGATGGGTAATGAATAATCACAGTGAACAACCCAATGTTTCCTAGCCATTTTCTAACATGTAGCCTATATACACAATAAATAATTAATTAATATCCTATAAAAAAATCCTCAGACAAATGCAAGGATACCATAAGGTCTTCTTTATAATTATCAATCACTACCGCTTTGACCTTGGAAGCCAGCCCAGCTCCAGCTGCCTTTTGCTTTCCTTGCTCTTCTCTCACAGCTTTGACCGACTTCTATTCAGCTCTTGAATTTTAACTCCCTAGACCCTTCTATGTTTTCTAATGGAAATGCTATGGCTTGGCATACCCTGCTGTACATCTCCGTGGTCCTTTCATAAGTTTGCAAATTCTCCAAGCCAGAAAACACAATGAAGGTCTGTTTGTTACTCTCAGGTGACCTTTCAAATGGGCTTTCAGAGACAAATCTTTCACTCTAGCTTGTGTTTTTTCTTCCCTCACGGCTGAGTCAGGGGCTGTGTAATGATGACATTAGCATATCCTGAAAGTGCTATCAACTAAGGCAGAAAGGCAAAGGAAATGAAAAGAAGAGCTCTGTAGTCCTGAATGCATCTCTCATATGCCCCTGGATAGGTGGGTCTATGTTGAACTGTTTTGCTTAGGCCAAATTATGTTAAAGGGATTTTTATGTTTGCTAAAATAATCTGAGCCTAATTAATGCCCTGTTGGTCAATTCATGTAAGTTTACTTTCTGCACTCTTATCAAGCTGAGATGTGCTGCTTAAAAACGGTCCATTTGTGAAAAAAAAACCCCAAACATATAAATGAAGCTTTCAAAAAGGCAGAAAATTAAATCTATGACTGAGCCTATATATTATTTGGAGAATTAAACACCTTTGAAAAGTGCAGACAGTCAAATCAATGTTGTCCTGAAGTTTGCAGTGGTGATAATTATTCATAAAAGCTATAAGGTCACATACTATGAGAATAAATACCCCAATTATTATTAAGCAAACTCAAAAATCCTTTAGTGAAATATCCAGCCATGGGAACAGAAAAACAGTAACCTTAAATCTTTATGTAGACAATAAAGCAGGATTGTGATTTTATTTATCAATTTCCTGCCTTCAGTTGTCTTTTTCCCCAGCAGAAACAGCTGGGAGAGGGAATCCTGCTCCGTACACAGCGTAGGACAAGAATTAGCCATGTAAGAAATATTAGCTGATGGAAAGATGCAAGGTCACTGATATGAGGCCATTTGGGCTTTGTTAACAGAAGCATTTAATCTCTTGAATTGTAGACACCAGTTTAAGAAGTGTTTTGAGGCTCTTGATGAATCTGAACATGGTACTGAAACTTCATTTCCTAAGTCCAACTACTGAACAGTATGGCCCAGTTTTCTTATGGCCCTTAGGGGCTGGACACCTTCAACTCCAAAAGGCCACTTTGCTTCTCCAGAAAGTATCTGTTTGGAGTTGAACTTCAATGAATTTGTTCAAAAAGCAAGAGTCTGGCTTGTCAGATATGACAGCTGGATTGACATGAAGACAATTCCCCACTACAGTAACCTATATCATTGATATTTAATATCTGGATTCCTACACTCCTCTCTCCCACCATTGTTTCTTTACCAATTCAGAAGACATTTTGTTGTCTCTTGGTCACAAATTGCTTTCCTGAATTGTGTGTTCGATCTTGTTTTATAATCTGCTGGTTTGTGGTTTTCTTTTTTTTTTTCATGTGTTATAACTTTTCCTTCTTATGTAATAAGAATATCTCTAAATAGACAAATTTGGACATTACTAGCCTGAAACTTCCTGCAGATTAGTCATGAAGCTTCCTGGGCACATTGTTTTCTGTGCAAATTTAAAAAAAAAAAATCAAAAGCATAAGCATCTTTCAAAATAAAAAAGTTTGAAAATATCATCAAAGTGGTGTTATAAATCCAGTTAGAAGAAACATCTGTGAAATACTTTCTTCAATGTTCACTGACTAGTGTCAGCTTACCAGTGTTTGTGTTCCAGCAAGCTGTCCTGCACTGAGGTTGGTTGCTGAAATCCCAAACGACCTGTAAACCTCATTTTTGCTCAGAAACACAATCATCTGTTGGCTCATTCACATTTTTGTTGCTCTCTCAGTAATTGTACAGGCACGATCAAGGGATTATGGTGCACTGCATTCAACCTCACAGGCATGGCAAGGTTGGCTGCTCTTAACCATGCAGCTTTATTAATTTATGGAATGTGTTGTCTTTTTGTGTGTGTTGAAAAATTTTCAGAAAAAAGGAATTGCATGTTGACATTATTGTGAAGGTCTCCACCAGGGTGACTGGAGCATAAACATGAGAGAAGTTTATTCAGCAGCACTTAACAGGAGAATCTGGCAAGTATCGAGTACAGATGAGAGAAAAATAAAATAGCAGAAAGTATGCTGAAAAAGCTTTTCCTGGGCAGGTGTAACTGGCTCCCACCAGGGTGTGATGAGCTCCTGTTCAAGGAAAAGGAGGGGGGGTCTACAGCTGGAATCAAAAAATAAACTACTCAATTCAGGCCATTGCAAAACAGAGTCTGCTGATGGTTCCTGGGACTGATCCTGAGAGTCCTAGGGACACAATAATTGAATCAGCATTCCATTTTTCTAGTATTATCTTCTGTTTTGTATTTCACTCATGTTTAGGGTGTGTTGGATTCCAGAGCTAGTGACATGATCAGGGAGTAGTCTTGTCGCTTAATTGTCAGTCACTCCTGACTCCTCTCAGTTCCACTGTTTTATCCTGGTTCCCTCCTGCCTAACAATGCAGCAACCACAAATCGGCTTGTCTGTCTTCTACACAAATAGTCTTGATGGTTGTTCTTGGAGACAGGTACCTTGGACTCTTATATTTCATCTAATCACTTGGTAGATATAAAATATATGAAAATTTGTTAGAAGAATTCCACTGTGTCTGATGCCTTATGCAGCTAATGTTCCTTAATCAGTCCATGGGCTAACTAATACTATCCAGTCATTTGTTTAATTCTCTACTTCTAAATCGACTGTAGAAAATTAACAAAATCTGTTAAGCAACACATATTCCATTTACACTCATGATCTCTGCTATATAACCGACTTACTAAATTGAGATAATAAAAAAGATAACTGTGTGTAAGGTCACTGACAATTTGCTTTCCCTTATCATAGATCACTCTCTTTCCAGTTTTCCTCACTTCATGTTTTTAACCACCTAGTTGATTTTTATGATTTGGTTATTTCTTTACTACTTGCATAATATAAAGTAGCACATATATTTAGTGGATATGTACATACCCACCCACCAAATAATTGTATTGTAACAAACCTAGGCATTAGTTCAGCAAGTTCAGTAATGATGGCAGTGTGAAAACTGGTCTTTCATTGTTGCACTGGACTGGAGAATCAAACTGATGTGTATACATATATATGGGTACATGAATATATTAGAAACTGTTCATAAAATTTCCAATAGAATAATGGGATCTCTAAGAAACTGCCCAGAGATGCCAACTGTACAAAGACTTGATAAAGTGTCTGTAATTTCAAATATTTTGAACATATAGTCACATATTCAGTTATGGTTTGTGATTAATAGCAATATTACCCAAATACCTCAGTCAATACATTTATTTTTCTTATTTCTTGGGCTAAAATTAAATTTTACCTTGATTTGGTTATACTTGGGAGCTCAGTTTGAGATACAAAGTTTATGAAAACCTTTCAGAAGTGATAAAATAAAATACTTGACTAATATCAACTATATGAAATCCTCCTAGCTACACAACTATGAGAAAAAAAAGGATATTGGATATTTTGACTGTTTTCTTTAGAATATTAATTCCAGTGTATGTTTAAGTGTCTATACCATTAAAGAAAGATGGAGAAAGAAAAGAAAGAAAGAAAGAAAGAATGAAAGAAAGAACGTAGGAACATACTTTTGTTAATGGTGAAGTCTGGTTTGTGTTAGAATGAGTACATGTACACTTCTTCAAAGAGGAGAAATCAATAAGGAGATGTATGTTGTCTTAGGATTCATCTACCCATTTGGATTTAGCACAGACTGCATTTTATTGCGAAAACCATTTACCCTTTTACCACATTTTCATGATTTTTGGAAAGAGACTTTCCTCTGGTCCCAGTCTCTTTCTAATTCTTGCCAAAAAAATCCAAAACAAAGACTGAAAAAAAAAGGCAAATAAAAGGAAAATTATGAAACCAGAAAACTCATCAGGATTTAAATCAGGTGGAGGAATCAAGAAGAATAAAAAGGGACAAAAAGAAGCATAAAAAATTATTTTAAATATTCATTAAGGGGAAAAAATGCATACACAGGAGCAAACAGCAATTTGCTAGTATACCCTTCCACTGTTAAGTTTTTATTCTAGAATTGTTAGAAACTTTGACATATCCTTGCCATTTTCTGTGTCTTCCTAAATCCTGAGTTTTCCTGTATTGCTTTTCTGGAGTTCTTCAGACAACCACCTCTTTTATTAGTATTTACATCACTTAGAATTGAAGTATGGAAATAGTAACAAAAATAAGTGGTCCTTTCATGTCTGTCAGACTCTGATGACTGATCTCAGTATTTTCTTAATCTTGTGATGAGTGTGACAAAAGAAGGCATTGACCCAAACAAATTACTGTACCTAGGTTTGCAAAAGTGTTTTTTGTGTTCAGATTTGCAAGTAGGCCAGACACTGCTGCTATGTGTGAGAGTCTAAGAAAAAAATAATTTCATTAAATGCTTATAATTGCCCTTCCAATATTCCTGATTTGTAAGAATGAAGTATATTATGTAGGAAAATAAATACCTGTAACCCAGGTTATAATAACAACCCACTACTTCTGTTAAATTACTTACGATCTGTAATATGTCACACATTCAAATATTTTAAATAATTTTTGTTTGGTTCTTCCTTCAACTCTTACCCAAACACAGAGATGAGATAGTTGAATCTCAATGGACCTATGCAGTATAAATAAATTTAATCAATATACTCAGAGGACTAATTAGCTGAAGATAACTTGGGGATATCTTTGAAGTCTAGAACCATGAAATTATTATGTCTTTGCTACAGCAATATCCTATTTCTGGAAGGGATTAAAGGAAGTACAAACCACTTCAAGTAAACAATGTTTCTGGCATTTCTATATGTTAGCATCTAATCCTACAATTCTATTAAACTAAATAAGATTTTTCATGTAAAGTAATGACATAGAGGTCCAGAGTCCCTTCATGTCTTTATGCTTCTGTCTGGAAAATATTGTCAAAATGTATTATCACTTATATATTCATAATATATTTGGAATTCCTATATCTGAGTGAGAACATAAATAATTTTTTAGCAGACTTCAATGTATGACACCATAAATTCTACATTTATTAAGTTTTTGCCTAATTCAGTCTTTTTTATCTATTTAAATTCCAGTCAACAGTGATTGCAGTTTTACCTAAGTGAAGATAAATTCTGACCATGAGAGTTCCTTCAATACTTGCCAGAGGCATTTTTTCTTCATCATTTCTTATTAAGCATATGAAACTATTCCAACACAGAGCATACACAGCTTCAGACCGTATAATACAGGAGTATCACAGAAAGGGAGACTCTGGTCCTAAAATAACAACTTTTAGATAAATGTAGTTTTCACACTGATAGAAACAAAATTAAGGCTGAAATTCCAAAATGCTGGGAGCACTTTTGTGTTTCAGTGTTTAGAGACTCATAGGTGTTATTCCCTGTGCATTCAGGGCATAGCCAGAGAAATGATTCTGGCTCCAGCAGCTCTGGGTTAAACCAGAAATAACCTCCCCCTCAGTGCTGCAGGTTTAACTGTTCATCTGCTCAATAAAACCCACTCTCCAGCAAGTGGCTTGAAAAATTGCCTTTCATCATCAGTTTTCCCAGATGCGTTGGTGCTGTTGTTCGTGCTGTTCCCTCCTCCAGGTTTTCATCTCACCTGCCCATGCAACACACCTTGCCCTGCATTGCACCAATGCACGTGGTCGTGAAACTGCTGCAACACTGATGAGGACAATGACAAGAACACACCAAATACTCTTGAGTCTCTGGCCACTCATATCACTGCTGAATGTTACATGGCTTGGGGTTGATGATTTTGAGAACAAAAGAGCTTTTCATTCCTTTGCTTCCCCCGATATGTGAAGAATAGCTTAGATGTTCTTCTAAAGCAGCATTTTTGATAATGAATTTTATTAAACAGAGTCCTTTTACAATCTGTCTTGAAGGAAAAGGTATCTTGTGAATGGCAAGCAACACTTTGGGCCGAAGTAGAGCTGTATTTAGACATTAAAAAAACACTATCCAGAACACAGGAAAGGAATGGCAGGTGCTTTTAGTTATAGGAAAGGATTAAGCCAAGGGCACACTGAGGCAAGAGGAGTTCTGATTTCAGGGGCAGGGCAGATTGCCAGATGGAGTGTGTAATTGAGATGAAGAAAGGAAAAATAAGGAATGAAAAATTTCAGTAGTTATATTAAGGTTGGGATACAGAAAGCAGAGGAAGAATGCCAAACCCATGTAATGCTGAGGGCAGTTTTCAGTAATACAGGAGAGCAAACATATATGTCATTTCTCTCCCCTGTATTGAAGGGTTGCTACCATGGCCTTAGATTAATTCTTTTAGTTCTTTTTGCTGCATTTCTTTGGACAAGAAAATCTCTTTTCAGGACTGTGAAGATAAATAAGCGGAAGATTATGAGGAAGACAGATACTCCAATAGCAGGGCCCATATGAGTAATTTATACCCACAGGAGAAAAAAAGGGGTCCCTCAACAGAGCTTGAAGTGAAATCCAACCTGCAGATATCTGTTTCCAAGCCAAATCTAACAGTGCAGCTGAGTCTAGTTCAGTAATATGGATCTGAAATATATAAGAAGGTAAATTTTTGTCAAAAGATCAGAGGTGATACATCAGTGTGACACTGACTTAAAATTTTATCTAGAGTTATGTTTTCATTATTCAAGATTCCCTGTTTGAGAGAGGAGTTGAAGGAAGAATATTTAGAAGAAACATTGCACTGTATTTCAAAATAATAAGCATCTACATTGTGTAATTCATTAATATATTATCTGCCACTAAGCCATACACATAGCAAGTTGAATTTTTCTGTATATAATAGAAAAACACTTTTTCATGAAGATAAATAAGTCACTATGTTCTGTGGAAAATGACCAGTAGACACAGATTTTAAAGAGGGATTCTCCTCACCTTGTTGCGAGAAGACAGAGGGTTTCATCTCATTGTTATGGAAGCTCCCATGAGATGCTTTTTGTAATCAGCATATTCACAGTCCCTTTGGGATAACAATTATTATTAGAAAAAGTATTGCAGCATTTGAAATCAGAAATAAAAAATTTATTACAGGGTTTATGAGTAGAACATGAATCTCTAGTGAATACAAGTACACAGAGAAGTGAATTTATAATAAACTCTATCAATAAGTACTCTTTTGAATACTTAACACACTCTGCTAAGTCTTGTAAGTAAACTTTTTGTATTAAATTCCAAAGTCAAGGGATCAAGCTGACCTCAAAGACCTAATCTTCCCCTATAATTGTGAAATATGGATTATCCATCTAGACCTTAACTCAGCAAAGTATTTCAGCATGAATACAATTATTTTAAATTTTTTGTTGAGCTACAGTGAGAAGAGCATAAGGCAGAATCCTGTTTTATTGAACAAGGTGATAAGTAATATTTTTATCTGTTTACTTTTGACATTTTTGAAGAAAGAAGTGCTGATAATCAGTTTTGATTTTAGGTTTTCTTTTCAGACTATTTGTGATAGGTCCTATGGCCCTGCTTTCATAAATAATTACTCAGGCATATATCCTACATGAGCACCTTTTGCAAATCAATAAAACTGTGCAGTTAAATGAGCATAAGAAATGAATTGTTCAAGCATATTTGAAGGATGAAAATGTAAATCCACACAGGGAGTTAAAATGTGACTGTACAAAAAGAGACTGACACTCTTTACATGTTACAACTAATTCTATACAGAATGACTAAATCTTCCTGGCAATATTCAATGGAAGAAAAGTGTTAATGGGAAAGGCAGAAAATAATTTGCAAGAAAATTATCCTGACAGTTACAGATGACAATATTGTCAGAAGAGCATGGATAAAAATTAATTAAGAATAAATTATATAATTAATCTCATTATAAGATGTTAAGTAGTATATATTTTTATATTATATAATTATTATAGATTAATAAGATTAATAAGGTAATATTATGTTTCTCTTCCCAGAAGTATTATGCTTACATTGGCCACCAGCTTAATTTTCTCAGTGTTTCTCAACTCCCTAGACTGCATCTAAGAAAAATTTCTGCCTTTATGGACATCAGTAACAAAATGCTAATTGTTGGCAGTGAAGACAGGATTTCACCCTGGATGAAAAACTGCATCCCAGGCAGACTTAAGTCCTGTCTATGGAACAAGAAAATAGGGAAACTATTTCTGAGGCTCACAGTAAGGCTCTGAAGGATATGGCAAATACCTCCTGAGCAGATGACCCCATGCTTAGTATTTCACATACATCCAGCCAGCTACACTGTTAAAAGGAAAATTCAGGATATATGGAGCCAGATGTGCTGATGACATGAACTAGCAGCTGCTTTGGAGTCTGAACTGCCATACCAGATAAAATCTGTCCCATGGAGGTTAGCACAACTGACCTCTGCATGTGTGTGGCTCACAGTCCTCAGTGGTGAAGCCATCAAAGAAAGCTGGCGTAGCACTAGGGTCAAACCCAAAAGAGAACATGGTGCATATTCTCAGTCTTCTCTCATTTCTGATTCCTTCTCTCTGAATGGCACAATAAAAATTATTTAAATTAAACAGCAGCATGGTTAGGAAATGCAGAAGAAAAGAGCAACACAGACAGTTTTCATAATTTTAATGTATTGGGTTGGAGTTAGTTGTGGCTGAAACAAGAAAAGTGCTAAAAATACGGGGCTAGAAACAGTAGTTAGGAACTGTGCTTATGTTACTGAGGAGAATATTACTCCAGCCACTACATGCTCACCCACTGAAAGTAAAGACTGTCTCACATCATGATATTACCATACAGCACTGGGCATTTATTTTTGCACTGGTGTTTTTTGTTTTGAGTTGAGGTAATTTCAGTTCTGTTGAGGGTGAAACTTAAAAATGTTGGCAAATGAGCTGTTTCAGTGAAAGAACTCGTAAGTGCTCTTGCTATGCAAACCTCTTGATTGTAAACACCTCTGGGAGATTTCTATAATTCTTTCTGTTCAGATGGTAAATGCCATAAAATCAGCCTCTCACAGTGTTTTTCTGCCCTGACTTATATGTGGTCCCGGAGAAGTTCCAAAAGAGCAAAATGAATAAACAAGCTGATTGAAATTCTTAGACATCGGTGAAGACTTCCATGAGATTAGTTGAGATGTATTTGGTGTGTGGAGGGTAGGTTGCTATTTTGGCTCTAATATTTACTAGTCATGGAAAGGAGAACTTATGGACCTTTGGACTCTTAAGGCTGGTTCTGAAGGTTTTTGGATAGCCATTACTGGGTCTTGTACATCACTTGCATGAGTTTCTGATTTTTTTAACAGACATTTTTACAACAAAAAATTCCCTCCTAGAAAAGAAAACCCACCCCCATGACAAGGGTGTCAGAACTTGATGGTTTTTAAGGTCCCTTTCAACCCAAGCCATTCTATGATTCTATAATAAGTAACTTTGGCACAGTCCCTCAATTCAAGTGGATAGCTGCATCTATGCTTCCAGGCTTCTTTGAGCAGTGGCCAGAATTTGTATTTGGATTCATTCTTCAATCATTTCCTCTCTTCTGTTACCCACAGTTTAGCCTCTGTTGTGCTATATTTATTCTGCAGAATGGCTAAACATTCTAATTCTAAAAGAAATCTCCTCATTCTTGACCAAAGTCTGTAACGGAGAGGTAAGTCATGAAATAATATACCTTTGCACAGAAGCCAAACATGTGGCAACCACCTGAGAAAGGAGGCTATGAAAGCAAAAGCATGTCCTGCTACTGCAACAAGAACTTTAAAATATTACAGTTGCCTTCTGGCCTGTAAAAATAATGCAGGTTTGAGCAATACCCTAGAGTAAATAGTTGCTTATTTTCCCATGGAAGTTTTATAACTTTCCTTTGTTTTATGACTTCAAAGACCCCATTTGCTTACCTTCCCAGTGTTTTCATATGTTACAATTTGTAGGATAAAATGAGATTTTTGTGCTTAATGCAGTTAATAATGCTCTGCTGAAAAAAGATAATATCTATGCTTTTAGTGCAATATTCATGCTTTCAAAGCAATATGGATGAATGCTCACTTTCAGTTGATTTCAGTGTTATTAAGGATAACATATTACATTAACATGTCTCTATATAAGTATCCTGCAACTCAGATAAATTCCTGGTACTGAGACTGTAACCTGCTTCTAAAATAGAGGTTATTCCCTAAATCTTATGGTACCTCATGAGTAAATTCAATGAAAAGCTTTTGTAATTAGCATTATGTATGTGAAGGAAAGTACAACCACATTGTTGTTGTATTAAACTGATATACGCATATTACTGTTATGTTGCTATCTCTCTGAGTTGTGACAGAAACAGAGAAAGTGTAGTAAGCTTACCAGGATGATGTTTTGAGGATCACATTATGTAATGTTTATTCTGATTATGATTCTCTGTTGGTTCATGAACTGTTTGACCAATAGGTTTTTGTCTACCTTTTGTTTTCCTGCTTGTATTTTAAATTAAAATTCTAGGATCAGCCAGAAAAAAGAGAATATTTGTACTGGTCACGCAAAGTCAGCTTAAAAAAATAGTAGTAGTGTTACCAGTCATAGCAGCAGTATTATAAGCAGTAATACTAATACTAATTCCATTAGCATGGAAACCTGCTTTAATACATGGAAACCTGCTTAGTACATGAACTATTTCTTTGCCAGTTGTCACCTAAAAATAATCTATGAACACTAATTGGTGCTGATCAGTGAGAAATCTGATGCAGAAAGATTCTTGATGGATCAAGAAGGAAGTTTGAATATTTCAATAGAAAAAAATTTTAATAAATGAAAGGCACTCTTTCTTATATGGTCTTTGCCTGACCTGAAAGCATCAGCAAGGCATTAGGCAATCAAATAGACTGAACTGCCATTACAGTTAAGGCATTTCCTTCTACTCGTGGGCAACATCCTTTCAACAATTCAACTCATTGCTTCCTGACTTGCATTAATGGACAGGGAGGACTAATTAGATCTTAATACAGATATTTGTAGAGGATGTTGCGAGCTCCTGCCTGCATGATTTTATACCTACTTCTCTCTTCTTATCTAAGTAGTGCTCCTGTAGCCATTCAAGGGCCTTTCCTGCATCAGGTTAACATAACAATCCATAGAGTGTATGGAAGGATTTTTTTATAGTAATGTATTTGCGTCCTGGTGTCTCCAGGACCTTTTGCCTCTTTAGGTCATTGCCATGAACAGAGCAGGAAAATAAGGGGTTTATTTAAAGTTTACAGCCTCACTATGTTTTCTATAAATAGCTCACTTCAAACAAGTTGAGCCATTCTATTCCTGTATAACAGAACATTTTTCGGTTAGTTTCTGTGTTTTATTCTTTCATTGGTGAGAGTATTGTTACACAGATAGTATGTCACTAGGATTAAAAGGATGTGGTATATGTGCATGTGCAGTGGAGAACGAACATTTTGTGTTCAATCGAAAAGGATTCAATTGACATGTGCAGAGGATAGATAGGCCTGACTTTAAATGTATTTCCAACTATGTGTGTAAAGGTTTTTCTAAAGGCATGGCGAGAAAACAACTCTACCACATAAAGCAACACGGAGAGGACATGACAAGTATGCAGAGAGAGTACACCACTAATTAAGTCTTCATGGAAGGGTAAGTTGTTTTTTTTTTTAATGCATGCTTTAAATATCATGTTTATTGTTGAGGGCTGAAATATAGGGAGAAGGGTTATACACACCGCAATATTTAGTTGCAGTATAGAGTTCTGTACTTTTCAACTTTTCAGATTTTGATCTTTCTGTCCACCATCTCTGCATCCTCAGTAAAAAAAAATCTGTGCATATTCTGTTCCATCTTTACAGTTAATTGCTACTATGGAAGACATAAATTCACTCAAAAGATGTGCAGCCAGCAACAGAGGCCTGCTTTCCGGAAGAACTGTGCCAAATCAATCAGCTATACAAAATGTGTTATTAGTCAAAGGGCTGAAATCAACCCACTGTTAGTAGAAAGAATACATAAAAAACCTTTTGGAAACAAGTCAAACGCAAGACCAGCTCCAGCCTCTTTCTTAGTCTAGATACTGTGCAGAGTTCTTCTAAGCAGACTGGGACAATAATATTTCAAATAGAAACTCAGTTCAGAAAGTGTGTATGTATGGGAAGGGATGGGTTTTAATATTGTTCTACTTTGTATTTTTTTTCTTTTTCTGCCTGATTGACAATATGAACTTTGAGATTTTTAATACCCACATGAATTTCATATTACTAGTGATAAGATAAACAGAAAATGTACACTTCTTTGAAAAGTTGGAGAATTGCATTGTACACAATAAAATGTGCTGCCAGTAATTACCATCCTTAGCATCTGTTTAAATTGTTACAACATGTCCTATGTAGACAGAAGAATTGTAGCTTTTTATTTGTAATGGAGAAATTAGGGGAAGGTATTCTCTCTTGTTCAGTACTTAATTAGCTCTGTGAAAGTGATAAACTTCATTTATTCAGCTGGTATGAAAAACCATTAGTTATGAACCAATCCAAAATCACAAGTTTCCACTTGGGATTATAGCTGAATAATAAATCAAACACACATGACATAAACAAGTGTTCTTTATTACAAAGACTTTCTAGTATAATTTGCATCATAAACCAAATCTAACAAGATGCACAATTTTGCAGGCTAAGAAAGACAGTATGCTGTTTATTCATTTTCCTCATTTTGAACAATGTTATTTTTTAAATTACATGAGAAAACACAACTATTACCTAATGAGTGCTTTTTGTCCCCTAGACTGTGGGTGTTGAATTACTCTGAATTGTTTTGTCAGAGTTCCAGATCTTAAATGATAAGATATCAGTATGCAACTAGGCACTAACTTGCATTTGTTCTGTTTTGACTATGTCCTCTGCATATTGTTCAGTGACACATCTCCCCTAAAGTGCAGAAAATCTTAGGTCTTTAGCTCTCCTCCTGGGAACTTGCTATAAATTTACTTGTGTTATGCTGTCTTGAGGTTTCTTACTAATCCAGTCTGCAACCAAGATAAAAGACAGTCAATATTCAGCATTTGAGCTGGAAAAAATTCAAAATTCCTTGGTTAAGCAGTCCAAAAGGTTAAAAAATATCAGAGGTTCAATGTTGAAAAGCTTCCTCAAAATCTCTGGCTATGGAAGGGGTATGACAGCAGATGTATGTTGTCTGCATGCCATTAATTTTATATTTCCTTGCTTTCAAACATCTGTTTACTTAAGTAGAAACTTCCTCTTGGATGGTCAGGCTTTCCAGCATTAAAATTTGTGAGTTTTGTGGGTTTGTATTTTATCTATGCTGCTATATCCTTTTAAGGTCTTTTCCAAAGAGGCTAGTTTCATGTCTGTTGATAATTTTTCTTTTCGTGGCTGAAGCAACAATCACCATTCCAATGCACTGTGAAAAATGTGGCCATGTTTATTATTAACAAGACCATCTTACAAGATAATCTTGTTAATAATGCAAGTCACACCAGTGCATAAGATTTCCTTCTTGAAAAACTTTATTTTCTCTCATGTCCTTTCATCTTATGGGACTACCTTACAACTGTCACTCTATAAATTACTGGTAAATTATGCAGAGGAGCTTGTAGACAGGTTTACTGTAAAGTAAATTTTGCTTAATAATCAGTTCTGTAACAGTTTTTACGAAAAACAAATGGGAAAACATGTTTTGTGCATGTTAATCATGTCACTCAGAAAAAAACCCAAATTTGTAGGTATAAAGGGGGAATTAGGGATCCTAATTCCTGGTACAGGATCCTGCATTTGCTTTTGTTGAATTTCAGGTGGTTCCTTTCTGCCCAGCTCTTCAACATGTCCAGGCCCTTCTGAAGGGCTGCAGAGCACTCAGGGGGATCAGCCCAGAGCTTCTCCCAGCTTTGTGTTGTCAGTGAACTTGCTGAGGAGGCATCTGGACCTTCATCCCAGTCATTGACAAAGAAGTTGAACAATCCTAGGACCAGTACTGAACCTCAAGGGACACCACTAATGACAGGCCTCCAACTAGACCCTGTGCCACTGATTATGACCTTCTGGGATCTGATGTTCTCAATTCACCTCACTGCCCACTAATCCTGCCTCTGAGGATGTTGCGGGAGACAGTGTTAAAAGCCTTGCTGAAGTCGAGGTAAACAATATCCAGAATTCTCCACTCATCTGTCCAGGCAATTTTTCATTGTAAAAGGCAATCTGGTTGGCCAAGCGTGACCTTCAATGAATCCATGCTGGCTACCGATCACCTTCTTATCATCCATGTGGATAGAGATGGCCTCCAGAATGCGGCACTTCGTCACCTTCTCAGGGATTGAGATGACGGTGACTGGACAGCATTTCCCTGGGTTCTTCTTCTTGCCTTTTTGAAGACTGGGTCGACTTTTTCTTCTTTTTCTTACCAGAGAGAAAAAGGAACTGTAGTTACAACAAAAGGAAAATTTAATTGAAGCTTTTTAAAACATGAGGTGAAAAAACCCCAAATTTGAGGTATGTATAGTAAAAAAATAAGGAGGAATACCCTTGTGCCCTAGAAGGTGTTGCAGCACACAAGATGTAAGAAATGCTCTGTTCCCCAGGCAACGGAGATTTAGGGCTGTGGATATTCTTTCATCAACAGCGTGCCACCATTGTACAGAGCAGTTCCAAATCAGATTGCCGAGGGTAAAAGAGAACGATGCCTTACAGTGCGCCACTCTAGTCTCTCTGAGAAGTTTGATATAACATGGGAATTTCAGCTTTCTTTGGCCACGTGATTCATTCCCAGCAGGAGAGATAGTAAAGTCACCTTTTGCTAATGGCATTCTTCTACAACTTTTATTTCTTTTTTTCATACTCATTTTGTTTCAACGAATTGATTCCAGTTTAATGATTCATTTATGGTAGTTGCCGACCAGCAAAAGCAATATTCTGGCAAGAGAAGCCTTGGATGGGTTCTCTTAACATGTCAGGTGTTACAATACGTATGTTGGTTTCATTCCATCACTTGGCTTCCAGGCGAACACAACAGGAAGCAACCCTTCCAAATTTTCTTAAGCCTGTAATTCTTACTAATGACAGAACTAAGCTGTAATGATTCTGTATGTAGTCCAGCACCCTTCAGTTTTGTTTCTCAGAAGTTACAGAAAACAATCATAGCTTATATACAGATCAAGGTGAGTAATGGGTATAGCCAAAATCAAATATGCCATGAGCATGCTGCCATCAGTGTAAACACAACATAAAGATGATTTAACTGTGCTTAGAGTGGAAGCATCAAAATTACTGGTTTCACATTCGGTGTGCTGATAGGCCTCTTGTCTATGTACTGACTTTTCTTCAAAGATGACAAAATACTTCAGAAAAACATTTGACCAAATTACAGAACTGACGGGAGTTTAGAAAAAGATTCCTACTCAGAAGATGGAAGAAGAATTTACGTCTTTTATCTTGGATCACACAAAAAGGGCAAGACTGAATTTAATGTAGGCCAATGCAAAATGGGGTTTTTTTTCCTCTTTTTCTTGTTTTGATTTGAATACTTATTTGTGTCAAAAGTGCATTGCTTTTTTTTCCTAGTAATAGATGGATATAGGTCTCCTCATGGTCCAAAATCTGCAGAGAAGTCAGAATACTCTACTGTGGTCTGACGCAGGATAATGGATACAGGTTTCAGTGTACAGATTCCTATCCAGCAGACTTTGGAACACACCCAAGTGCTTATAATTTCCATCCAAAATATGAAAAATACCGGAGTTTTGATGCTACTTTCAGAAAACGCATTAATGCAGTTAAAACATTTTGTATTCAAAAGCGAAAAAAAAAATGAAGGCTTACAAGTCTTTCTCGTTGTGCTCTTGTACTCTGTATGTCTATATAATCAAGGAAAGTATAGTGTATCCTTTTTCTTAAATATTCTTAGTTCTCTAACATGAAAGTAGACTCACTTTTTCTTTTCCAGAAAACATGTTTAGCTAGTCAAGATTACCATGTTAAAATGGCCACTTTAGTGAATCTAGGTGTTGCTTTGGTGTATATTCAAGGACCACGTGATAGTTAATATTACAGAGATAAGAAAAAATGGGATTGTTGATTGAAAATATGAGAGCTACATTGTAGTTCACTTTTTCTACTTTGGTTCTCCTATATATTTTCATAGCAATCTCAGCTAGTAATAACTTCTCCTTATAGTGCTACTCTCATGCCATGTTCAGGACCCTTCCCTTCTCCCTTTACAAACATTGAGAAAAAGAGATCGTTGTTACAAAAATGTTGATGTGACATCTACTAGCTTAGTTGTGATTAAGGTTTAAGCGAACACTTCCAAAGTTAAAATTCACTTCTTTCCACAGAAATGTAACTGCTTCACACCTTAAAAGGCAAAAAGGAGGATAAATTGACCATTGTGAGATTTCAATAGTTTATGTATAAAGGTTAAAGCCAATTTCAGTTAAATCAATACTAAATGGCATTTACTTCAGATTAAGTGGTGAACCGCTGTTATTTTTCCATTCAATGACTCACTTTTAAAATAATTATTTGGAATAGGAAAGTGGAAAGTTTCTGATCCTACGGAAAGTTTTGATTACAATGAAAAAAATCGCCAAAATTTATTCCCCTTTTTTCTCAGGTAAAAAAATACTAAGCACTCACTGTCTTCGTCATTTAAATACAGCTAAATTATAAACACAATTTTTTCAACAAATACTGTACCCCAAGTCCACATAAGCCTCAAACCATAGGGAAACTGCCAGTGTGTAGGATGAAATAGAAAGATGAAAGAGGGAGAAAAGGAAGTGTTACATTAAAAAGACTGAAAGATACTTACAGATGTAATTTTAAAAAATAAAATTGTAGTTAACCTGCAACCTGCCATTTTGAGAATGCGGGAGAATAAACATGAGAATAACTGGTAGAGGACTAATACAGAAATAATGGAAAAGAAAGAGTTCACTGATCTCTATAATGACACTTTTCTCTCACAAAACCAAACCAAACCAAACCAAACCAAACCAAACCAAACCATACCAAAGTACAAAACAAAACAAAAAACCAACCAAACCAAAACCCTCTCAAACTCCAAACAAGTTTGCTGAATGTATATAAAACATATTTTCTTTTCAAAACATACTGTCAAAGAAGTGGTTTTCATATATTTTGTCAGTCTTTTATCCTCCCCAGATACTCTTCTCTTTATGCTCGAAGGTTTCCAACATTAAGAATACCATATCTTCCTCAATTCCTCATACATCCTCATGAGGTTTAAGAGAACATTTTACAATTGGTGCTAAGAAGCTGGAGGTCCTGTATAATTTTGATTGTTTCATTAAGGTGTAGGAAATGCAAGTGTTTTTCTTTCTTTCCTCCTTCAGATTCTACTAATGTTTCATTCTGAAAAATCACCAAAAACCTCCCAGTGTTTGGAAGCTTCATTCTACTCAATACTGTTTGGAGAGAACAAAATCTCCACTTAGTAATGGAGAGGATGTTAACATATGCACAAGGCGTGCTTTCCCCTTAGGCAGAACATGCCCTTCATTCAAAGAAAGAATAGTTGTGTGACATAGAAAGTACAATTTAAGAGAAGCCCTTACAGTCCCCTATAAAAATCACTAGAACTGAAGTGTTCACGAAATGCTGCCTGTAAGCTGACAATGCCTGAGACAGTTCTATCAATTTGTGCTTTTTCATCCCTTAGCAAAACAGATTTCTACCTGCAAAGGGGTCACACAGATCATCTAAACCACGAAAATGTGGAGAAACAAGGCACTATGAGTCCATTTTCCCATCTTCACCATTAGTTTCATTTACCAGGTGAATTTTTAAAGACTCTTGATTGTCTTTTATTATCTTCTTATATTTAATCTCATATAACAGTGCGTTGACATGGTTAATGATTTTTAGGAATCAGCATTATTAATTAGAATTTATTTGCCTTTACAATTATATATTTACAAGTTCTTCCAATTAAACACAGTTCTTACGATTCTGCATCCCCATAAATGAAAAGCCTTATCTAGACTCGTCTCTGAATAGATGTGGCATGCTTAGGATGCATTGTGCCTTAAAGCATGTATCATGCTGTTGTCTCCAATGCTGTCAGTTACTGACGTGTCATTAAAGCACTGCTGTCACTTCCCAAAAACATGGTCTTTAGGGCCTGTCTGACTGCATGTGTGTGCAAGAAGAGTGGCTAGCACGTTGTGGGTGTCACTGGAATACAAATGACTCTGATTCTATTGTATGTAGCACTTCTTTTGCTCAGTAATGCAAAATGTTGCATTTATCATTATGATTAAGGCTACAGATGTTCTCCATAGTGAGTACTGTGTAGTGGGAAGCCTTACTGAAGGAGTCTAGCAGCTACCTAACATCTTGTTGTCAGCCGATCATAAAGGACTTTCCAGGGTTATAAATACCACAGGACTCATTGTGCAGATGGGGAAATTGAGGCAAAGAAAGATGAAATCAGTGTCAGATGAAGTCAAAAGAAAGTCTCCCTTGTTAGTGGAGCGTTGTAAGGAGCAGGAGAAAAAAATGGAAACTCTTTCAATAATAATTTGTTTTAATTTAGATATTTTAAAAGTTTCTATACTTCAGCGTCAACTGTTATTAGGTCATCCCTACTAACAAGATCTACTAAATTTTCTAGGGGTTTTTTTGTATAAATTATAGTACATTATTTTTTAAATGTATTCTAAATATATTTTTAAAGTATGAGATACATAGGAATCAAACAGACCTCTCATTTTCCTTGTGGAAATCTTGTTGTTCATTTTAGAAAACAAAATTAGGAACAGGTATCTCTTATTCCTACAATAATTTTAGTTTGAGGGATTTTCAGAATTTAGAAGTACAGAAAGATAAGACATTCTCATGTGCTCTTTACTAGTTTTCCTCAATGCACATTTTCACTCTTTTTTTTAATTTAGAAATTTAGTATAAGCACCACTATTTCAGTTGCTTTCTTCTACTTGTGACATAAAGTTACTATCCATTTGTCTGCCCCCAGTTCAGTGAATGCAAACCTATGCTTCAATTAGGATCGATGTTTTAAATACATTTTTAGCTTAAAGCATGTGTGTTTATAGGATATAAAATAGTGTTGCAGGTTTGGGGTTTACATGCAGAGTTGTTTTCTGCCCTGGAAAAAGAAAATCTCATTGCTACTTTCTTCTTTCAAATTCCTTTTTTAAATATATTCCAGCACTGAAATTATCAATTTAGTATACTTGCAGACTAAAGTTGTGTCTGTGAGTACATTTACAAGTTATTTCTAAAGAAATACCGTATCTATAGTCTGTTCGGTCCAGACATGAGGAACGTATATTTCGCGGTATCATAAAAGCACGTCCATCTGATATAAATTAAAATAGAAATATTGTGTTTCTACTTTTTTTGATTGTCTACATGCTGCTACTCATTGCAGCATTTTCTATGCACCTTTCTTAGGTATATTATAACTTTATTTTTTCTTCTGAAATATTTTGTGCTCAAAATAACATTTTCCTACTAGTAGTATTGTCATTAAGAATTATTTTTAAGCTAACATCAGACAGTCTGCCACTTTATTCCTTGGAACGAATTTATCTACCTGATAGGAAATGTTATCTTAAATACACCTGTCCATTCTTTGCATGGTAGCATGATTATGGAAATGATGTTGGGTGACAGGCTGTGGAATGGAGAAGGAAAAGAAGTTTTTACTTGTTTTGTCTATTGCTTTGAAAAAAATAATATGAATTTAATCATCATGTCTTAAAAATAAGTTACACTGACTGGGTTATCATTGATGTCTTATTCCAAAGCGTATTAGAATCCTGTAAGAACCTGTCCACTAACTTCAATAGCTATTGATTAAACCTTGAGCAGAGAGTACTATTTCTGTCTGGTATTCTGAAAATATCTTCCTTACTATACTCCTCCCAAACTGTTTATTATCTTAGAAATAGCGTGTGATTGGCACATTCAAGATTGCTATTCGAATTGCTCTTTTGTACAGTTACAGGCTACAGAGAAACGGGTCTATTATTGACATTTATGTTGCTCTGTGGCTGAGTAATTTGGATATTCTTACACTAATTGCCATAAGTCACCATGTCTCCTTTCACCTGCAGTATTCAGTGAAGGAAAAAATCACCTTGAAGTGAACAGTAACCTCCAGACTGAAAATGAGAATAATCAAACGGTGTCTACATATATATGCACAGAAACAAACATGCAAATACAGCTCGTGGGCTGGAGCCGTTATTAGGATTCGAGATTACATAGCTTGAGATAGTTACAAGCATTAAAATGGAGCTCTGCCAATCATCTCTGTGATGAACTGCTGGACAATTTGGTGGACTAGAGGCTTGTGATAACATTTGGTCACTTCATAAATTCTCTGTGAGCATTTATTTCTGAGATGAATTCCAATGTTGCAAAATTTTTACCACTGTTGAACAAATTACTGTTTCTGATAATAAACACTACAAAATAACTTCTTCTTCCTTTATTTGGGATCCACATTGTTTTACTATAGTAGAACACTTGCTGTTGGCTGAAATATAGTCATACACAAGTGTGTTTGTTTGGTTACATGAAAACCTTACCTTAGAGTCCAACCCCTAAAATATGGGTATGTTAGAAGAAAACAGATGATGATCTACCTATGTAAACCAGGACTGTATTTAACCTTTGGAAGGGTCCAAGATATTTGATATCTTAAATGCTAACATTAATAAGGACAAGAAACCTAGTTTGGGGTAATTTAGGAGATATTTTATGTCACAAAGCATGTTTATTCTTTGTCTATTTGTCTCATTCTTAAAGAAAGGAAGTGGCTTTGTAAGCAGAAGGATACATTAAACAATTCCCATAGTTTCTAGAGATTCTCCCAAGCAGTCCAACACAGCTTTTCTGTAGTATGTGAAGCACATTCTATAGCCTTACTGATGAGCTGTGAAATGAAAATTGTGACCTAAATGTGGTCTTTCTGAAATGCATTTTGAAAAAGAAATAAGTGTATCATTGTGTTAGATCTCCTGTGCACCAAAACTCATGTTGGCATTGGGATTATTTTGGCATCACAAGTGCCAAAGATTTTGCTATCTGTGCTTGCCCTCGTCTATATGTCCTACTCTGAAGGTTCATGCCTTGCCCTTTGCCTTGAGAAATGCAACTGCCCACAGTCCCTTGCTGAGGACCAAATCCACAGATGAGTTCAAACACCTTATTTAACATTTTTTGTGGTTGGGATTTTAAAGCATCATCTGTTTTCCCATTACTAAGAATAGCATTATTTTTGCCAGCAGCATGACCGCAATGGCTTTTACACTAATTCCTGTTTAAGTCACGTTGCTGTTTAAGCACTTTGCTGATGCTATTTAGTAGTTACAGATCCCTGTTTTCTGAAATGTTCCAGGAGTACAATGGGTCATATCTCTAAATAAAATGCACAAAAAGGATTCTGCAGGAGTTAAGTATACTACATTGCTCTGTGTACCTCCCTAAGTTTTTTTATATTATAAAACAATTATATATGGAATTGTATATCTAAATCTCAAATATTGTAGCTTAAATCAAAAGAAAACAGCTTCTGAGATGACAAAACAGTCAGACAACCCATGTCTCAAAATAACTGACCCAGAATCAACTCCAAAACCACCAATGCAGCAGCATCTGTGAAACCTGTGAAGAGCCAGATGCTGCTGCAAAAATATCTTCTACAGTTTGACATTTGGTGCTGTGACTGACATCCAAACTACTGTTTTACATATAAGGGAACTTACCACCAGTTTTCTGCTACTCCTCTTTAAAGAAAGGAGAACACTACATAACATGATTTAAGACTTCCAAGTAGTTCGTGAGTAGAGGAACGACAAGCAAAATGAAACAAACAAGCAAATCCAAAAATTAAAGCATCTTGCTGTGTACTTCAGCATTTTCAGTCATTTTAACATGGATGAACTCCCATAGAAACTCCAGATCTGACCCAAAGATCTGGCATTAATTCTCAGGTTTTCTCTAAAATGCTATAGCAGCATTTAAACTATATCTGTCAAATTTCATAAGACCTTGAAAAATGGACAGTGTTTATTGTTATATGTTTATTGTTTATTGTTATATGTTTACTGAACTTGGAAATTTATTTGCAGTAAAAGTCAATGATTAAAAGAGACTTTTATCTCAGCTGATAATATGTACCACTGGTAATAATTTTTAAATTATCTTTCTAATGTCACTGTGTTCTCTTGGAAATATTTGCTTTCCCTTACCCAGAAGCAGATCTCTTGGTGAGGCATATTCTCTGATCTACTCTCTCTAATGGAGTTTTACCCATTCTCCTTTCTTTCTTCTTTTTATGAGGTTTTTCTTCTATTATAGTCACCAAAACCACTCATCAAGCAGAGAAGAAAGAGTCTGACCTTGTTCATACATTGCAAGCAGAGGTTTAGGTAAAAGAGGCTCAGAGTAGGATGAGAAAAAGCAGACTAAGATGAGTAAGATGAGATAAACAAGTTAACAGCTGATGTTTTTCTGTTAAAGCAATGAACATGTATACAGGAACATTGAGCCAATCTTTCCTGAAATAATTAGCACTAAGATTTAAAATTAATTAATAATTTTCGACTTGTTTAAAAAATTGCTATGAGTTAAGTAGCTTTGGTAGCCTCTGCATTTGCTCCATCACCCAACAACAATTAAAATAGTTTAGAAAAAAATTACAAGAAGTCATATAGTCCTGCCTTTGCTCCTGGCAAAAATGTTGCAAACAGGCAATTCCTGTGGCTCAGCCAAAATGCTGTTCCTGGTTAAGCTACAAAAAATTCCAAAAATGTGTAAGCACGTTGGCTAGCTTGTGCGTCCTGTACAGATGCTCACAAGGAGGGGAAAGTGAGGCCAATCCTTACTATAGGGATATCAGGAAATCACACTGGCAGATTTTTTCCTTTCTAGTAATTCCCAGTTTCTTTAAACCATCTTATCCTTGAGCACATGCTCAACTTATGAGTGGTGTCCTGAATAGTTAAGAAGCCACTTGTTATTTCAGCGAGAGAAGGGCTGGCAACTTACTATATTTCTAGGTAGCAAGGGCTGTACTGAGGCTGAGGCTTACTTCATCAAGCTCAATTGCCTTGCTGTTACTTTTTATTTTCCCCATCTGTTAGTAGCCACCTGTTATATCTCATACTGATTCCTGATTAGGGCCTCTTGACACCACTGCAATCAAAAATAAATGGCAGTCAAAATAAGAGCAATGAGTTTTCAGGATGCAATGAATAAGTGCATTATGCCTGCATCCATTTTCTGAGTTAAAAACTGAAAAGAACCAAACCAAACCACAGATTTCAGACACATTTTATTTTTCCCCCCAGAACAAGAGGTGTTGACTGCCTTACATATTTATTCCTCAGAGATGATTGCACTAGGTGAAAATGATGCTAAGATCTTAAAAACTGACTAATGATCTTTGGTTTCGCAGTTGAGATCCTTTAGAGAGACCTAAATGTGCTTCGGAAGAGAAGAAAAAAAGATCCTATAAAAAACCCGAAATCGCTAGCCGCTTTTGGATAATCTTGGTCAAAGAAAACACACAAAGTAGCAAATGTCTCAATTAAATGGTTTGTTTTTTAAGCAAAACCTAAATGTTTTTACCGCTGAAATGAAAAACAAGATGTTTTCAGACATTCCTGGGACGCTGAGATATGAGGAAAAAATTGGAACTGACCTCATAAACCCAGTTTATGTGGTTGCTTTAATCCAGGGATTGAAACTGAAAAAATGACCCGCCTCTGCACTCTCTACAATGTGCTGTGACTTAAATGCATAGCTGAGATATAAGTTTCCCAACCAAATTCTCAGAAAAAAATACAACACTGCCAAGAACAACTCCGCATCTCCTGTCTGAACCACAGAAACACACAAGAAGTTTTACTTTGTTTGCTTGATTGCTTACATTTTTGGCCTTCTACTTTTTTGTTAAAAATTAAATTGGATTATCATTTTTCTGTACACTCATTTTTGTTCCATTTTTTTCAAATTTCTTATGACTGAAGTAAACACACTGAAATAGAAACACAATGAGCATTTTTATAAGTACGGGAAATGCACCCTGTGATTCTTTCCTATATGTAATTTGGAAAGCTCCAAGTGGTAGTAAAGAAAGTGCCCAGTCTGAAAATATGATGGAAATTGGGTCACTTCAAATCCATTTAGTGCAATGGCCAGCATGGCTAACCTGGACGTGAAAACTCATTTGGAGGTGAAAACAGTGGTGACTAGGCTGCTATTACGTGAACATGCAGAATGGTTCAAGGCCCAGACAAAAGGGGATATTTTGGCCAGTGTGGTGCAGATGTAATTTTAGAATTTGAAGATTTCATAATGGTCACTTGAAGGGCATGAATCACCTGTCTGAACAGATGTTCAGCAGCCACTCAGTAGGAAGCAGGTCTCCTTCCCTGAGATTCAGCACTCCACATGTGCTCCAGTTGTTTGTCCCCAAGTGGCAGCTTTCGCAGCACTTTGGGTATTCCCATTGCACACCTTCCTGCATAAACTTCCTTGCAACCAGCATCTGGAAAGTCCAAATGCGCTGGCCCAGAGTGTGGCTTGGAAAAGTGATTGCTGTGTTGAATTGGAAGCTTTAACCACGGCAGCTGACTGCAAGTATCAGGCCAGGGATTTTCTCCCAGTTGCACTGCAGCCTTTGCTCATGTAGGCAGAATGCAAAGTGTGTGCAAGGACCCACTGATTACTTCCTAGTCACTTCATCTACAAACTGAAATTTGCTTTGGCAGCAAATCTATTACACCTAGCAGTTAAAACCTTGTCATCCTAGGCACGTTTCATGAAGGCAGTATGATTAAAGTCTTCATTCCACCTTAATGTGGAGGAAAAAGCACATAGCTTTTGTTGTTGAGCATGGAGTCATAAAACTAATTCGTTATGGAAAAGCCAAGACTGTAGTTTACCATCCTATTCCCAATGGCTTACAAATGGTGCACACAACCTCATCATACTTATAATTTATTTATTCCCATGTGTCTTCAAGTGAGCTACAGCATAGAAAAGTTATTGCTCCCTATATATTCCTGCTGGACTGTGTAATTCAAGTCCCTTATCTCAATATTATTTTGCAAAGTCAGGTTCAAATGGGTAAATAATACCCATCTCTCACATCAGCTCTACTTGTCTTACTATCTTTTCTAGTATCTTACTTCATCAAGAAACCCACTGCTACATAGGATGGGTGAAACTGCTACATAGGATGGCTAAAGAAATTTAAGCAGTGCTCCTTCATTCATCATATTCATCTGCAAATTAGGACAGTCAGACAAAACTTTTATTTGAACTTCGCCAAACCGGTCTGGCTTAAAAACTAGCCTGGCAATACTGTGGGAACCAATGCATTTTGTGGTACTTTTGACACAGTCCCTGCCAAAATCTTGTAATGAAAAATAAAAAACAAAACAAAACAAAAACTAACCAAAAATTTTGAATGTGAGGAAATGTTCAAGTAATTTCTTATTATACCCAGATGGGATTGCTAGTCCCTGGTCACTGTCAGTGAACAATAAAAATACAGGGTAGCTAGATGAGTGTAAATGGAAATCCTTGTATTTAGGGAGTCAGATTTTAAATTCCTCGTTGAAGATCAGCTGAGTTTCACTGAAATGCATCAGAATGATTTTGCAATTTCTTGTAGTCTAGCTGGTATCCTTGTAGAAAGAAAAATTCAACGACAGACAGATCCCATTTCCTAAGCATGTTACTAAAAATTAATACAGAATTCAAAACACTCAAATGCACTTATACACTGAAAGTCAGTACAATACAGCAATTAATAAAATAAAGAAAATTTTTAAAATTGCAGAAGGTTGACTGGTGAGGAACAGATTGGGAAAAAGTACAGGTACAAGTGAGTAGTAATCTAAATTACAGCACGTAGAATACAAGACTGTGAAAAATGAATGAAATAATAAAAAAAAAATCTACCAAGAGATGCTTCTAAAATATTTAAATATTCCATAGGAGGCCTCAGAGACAAGGGGGTAATGTGCAGGATGGCACACTTAAGGGACATGAGGACACTGTTAGGCAGCAAGGTTATTTTTTCATGTCAGCCTTCAGCAAAAGGTGATGAGCTGTTAACAAGTCCTTGAGCAATTTTTTGCAAATATTTAGAGTGAGGCCTTGTCAGATATGAGAAGATGGTATGGGAACACTACAGTTACAACTGTTTTATTAAATAGGCCGATACTTCAGGGATTATTAGAACAAGGCTGGCTCTGAATCCTTCCTGCATTATTTTACATTGTGAATGTCAGCAAGAGTCTATGTATTCCAAGCTATCATGCTCTGTGTTATGGTTGTCCTCTGACTAAGAATGTTTCCAGATAACAGTTTTCAGGTCACCTTTTTTATCTGGTCATATAGATTCCTGAGGGTTTCTACCTGTTAAATATTCCTGATGTGTCACTTGTGTTCTTGGAATAAAAATAGAAACAGGGAATGTCTGAACTCTGGAAAATTAATTGCCCATTACTGCCATTCAACGCCTTTTATTTTCAAAGATTTATTGGGTTTAAAGTCTGGTTTCCAGACTTTGCACTTGCATGAACATGGTAGTTTAGGTCCTAGAAGTTTAGTGATTTCGTGATTGAGTCTTCTATGAGATGTTAAATTAGCCTTAATTTTACCATTTGAAAACACTACTTCACTCTCAGCACCCTTGCTGCTTGCTGTCATTTTGGGGATATTACATTTTTTTTCCTTCTTGCATAATCTTTGTGTAGTGTGCTATGATTCTAAACAGTTCACACACACACTTTCTCTCCCAGTTGCTAATAAAGTCTTTCGATGTTGGTTGTCATGTTGGATCAATACCAGAAAGAATTGTATTAGCAAAGTCGTCTATACCAGCATTTAAACATGCAAAGACAGAAATAAACAAGAATGTGTAACTCGAAGATGCCTCTAGGTACATTTGTCAAATATATCTACATTACACCATTCACTCAAGAGTTGCCTTAATTTAACTCTGCAACCTGCTGCACTGTATGGAAAGCCTTGACCTCCCACACCTCTTGGTACTCCTTCACTACATTCTTGGATATTTTTATGCTGTGCACTCTCTTTAGACAGGAAATTTATAGTGAGTGACTTTGCTGTGATGCATTAACAGAAACATGATATAACGAATGATGTTGCTAAACCAACATGAAGTGAGTTATTGCAATAGGTCACTAGGACTTCTTGATATCCATCTGAAAGTCCTGAGCCTTGCTATGCTCTCAAAATACTCTGACCAAGTGCTCTTGGAAGGTGAGAATCCCACTTCATTGCACAAACCTCTGAAAAAATAGGAGAGGAGAGGGGTGGGGAGGGGAGGG
>VZRR01013232.1:195586-241628 GCA_013398015.1 Oreocharis arfaki | reverse complement strand
AGAGAAGAGAAGAGAAGAGAACATGGGTTCACTGAGTAGTTTTGCTTCATAATGAGATAATCGAGGAAAAATTTTTCTTCATAAGAAATCTTGGAGAACACTAAGAGATGTATGAAAACTGCAAAGAAAAATTGTTTCTTTCCAATGAGCTCTTTTGAGGAAATAATTACAGTAGATATTTAGACTAAGCAGTTATAGTGTGCTAAGGTGCTTTAAATTCCTTTTTGTAAAAATCTCTCAGAGACTTTTTCTTGCTCATTTTCACAAAAAGGAGAGATAAACTGTAGCTGTGCACAGAAAGCATTGAGGAATGTGAAGAATGTGGCAATATACCACCAATTATCAATGTGAAAAGATATAAGGGAACCAATTAGGCAGCAATAAGGACAAGATTGTGGGTAATTAGGTATGTGTATGCAAGAATTGGAGATTATGAAGTAGCAAAAATCATCGCTGAGTTGCAATATAGGAGAAGAAGGACTGAAAAATTCAGAGAATTTTGATAAATTAATTGGAGTAACTATGGAGGATTAAATAAACACCATCAATGTTCATTGAAAGGAAACAATGAGCTACACTGATGTGAATAAGGCCTAAATTAAGTTAAATTTCATTAGATCTGAAATTAGTGAAGAAAAACTTTTTTATGGATAGTGCAGTGAGATATTGCATTAATAAAGTGACTCAGGGAAAAAAATATAACAGAAAGAAGAAGGAAACAGGAGAAAAACCCCACAAATTAGTGGGAAATTTGAAAATATCAATGCTAAGTTATTTTAGCAGCCTTTCAGTACCTAAAGGAGATCTACAAGAGACATGGAGAGGGACTTTTCACCAGGATGTGGTGACAGCACAAGGGAGAACGGCTTTAAACTGACAGAGAATAGGTTTAGATTATATACCAAGATGAAAGAACATCATTTATTTGAAAGAACAGGAAATATAGTAAGTAAGTATAATAGATTTGTTAAAAGAGTGCCATGTGAAGAAACATTTATCAAGAATAATAAAAGGTAATACAATGGAGTTATTAATCATACAGCCATAGAATGGTACAGGTTTGAAAGGGACCTTAAAGATCACCTGGGGCAAGGACACTTTTTTATTAGACCAGGTTGCTCAAAGCCCCATCCAACCTGGCCTTTAATACTTCCAGGGATGGGGCATGCACAATTTCTCTGGGTAACCTGCTCCGGTGCCTCACCACCCTCACAGTGAAGAATTTCATCTTGGTATCTAATCTAAACCTATTCTCTGTCAGTTTAAAGCCGTTCTCCCTTGTGCTGTCACCACATCCTGGTGAAAAGTCCCTCTCCATGTCTCTTGTAGATCTCCTTTAGGTACTGAAAGGCTGCTAAAAGGACTCCCCAGAGCCTTCTCTTCTCCAGGCTGAACAATGCAACTCTCTCAGCTTGTCTTCGTAGGAGAGCTGCTCCAGCCCTCTCATAAGATTCATGGTCTTCTCTGTATTTGTTCATAATAGCTATGGATGAAAGATCTATTGTATGATTCCCTTTTACTTTCTATCTTGCACTCCTTTGAAAGAAAATGTCTAATAGAATAAAAATTGTAGATATTTTGGTCTAAATTAACAAATTAACTGCATTTTCCTACTGAATTTTATATGTGAATGTAGATTTGACAGTGTTTTATTGAGACAAATTGCTTAGAATTGCAAATACCTCTTTTCTGAGGGGCATTGTATGTACTTCTATATATAGTGAAAATAAATACATTAGTTCTGGTGTTTATATCACAAATAGTGTGATAACTATCTTAGACTGGAAAAACTGCAATCAAATAAAGTGCTGCATAATTCTGTATTATGGTAGGTGAAGTATGACTGTAGGAAGGGCATAAGAGACCAGGATGATAATTTGACTAGGATAGTATTCATATTTCTCTAATGACAAAATGGAAGAATACAGTCAATTAAAGGTGTGCCTTCAAGCGAGATTGGGCAGATTTTTGTATTTGCTGCATTTAAGGCAATTGGAGGTATAGCTCTTTCTCTGCCAAATCCTTTTAAACACGGATTAGTTTCAGAATTAATAGAATTAGTTATTTTCAAAAGCATTCAGATACAGCTTATGTCCTTGATTTTGGTGGGTTTGTCAAAGTCAGTAATACTTAGTGAGCTCCACTTAGTTTTGAGTCAAAACAACACAAGATTAAATGACCATACAACTTGGATTTTAAAATGATAAATACCTTCTTGGCTTGCTCAGACCATCACCAGCGTTTGTTTTACCCTAGCCTGAATGTTGAGTTGACAATAGATCTGGGTTTACTGCACACATTTAAGACCATTTGCACAATCAGAAAGAAAAGCTTTTCAGGTCTTCCAATCACAGAGTTTATCTTTGAACGGCTGTTGTTTAGCTTTAGCATTTTACAATGCCTAAGTATGTTTAACGCATGAAGAAGCATCCCCACAGTAACAGATCTGAGGAGGATCTGACTGTCCTTGCTCCTTTGGAGCCCTGACAAAACACGTGAAAAGGCAGCACCCAGGTTCCCCCAGCAGCACAGCACTGCTCTATCTGGCCAGTAACTAGGCAGCAATAGTGGAGTGCCATTACAGCTATGCCTGCCTGGCATCTTCTGTTATCCATGTTCCTGTGAAGGAGATATGATGGTTAGTTCTACCTAAGTAGATTGAAGAGGAAGTCTGTTTAAGTTCTTCCCTTCTCTTCTGAGGAGAGGCCAAGATCCAGTGCTTGATTAACAAATATATATTAATACAGGCATATATGTTACAATTAAATTTAAAGCACAGGTTTAAAAAAACCAAACAAAATAAGCTCAGATATTGGGCAAATAATTTTAAAATTCATTTTACATGGATAATTATTTTGTAGCTACAACTTCTTATTTTTTCATTTTTTGTTTCTTTTTTGTGGTTTTTTTTTTCATTTGTTTTCCTTTATGCTTTTTTTTCCCCCTTCTTTCTTCTTTCAGCTTTCTTTTTTCTTTTTATTTCCTTACTTTTTCTGTAGCTGTATTTTTAATCAGGAATTCATATTTTATCACTATGCTGGAATAATCCATCACAATTTTTCTGTATTCTATTTTAACTCTTTGCTATAAATACAAAAATCATTAAAATGATACTATGAATGAGTCCGAGTCCAGAAAGCGTGGACTGAAAACTGCAGCAGTGTTATACAAGATCATACACTTTCAATAAAGACAGCATGGGAATGGCTATAATGTAACTGTACTATATGTATTTCAGACAACCAAATAAGATAGACATATGTTTGTTTCATATTGTGAGTTAGGTAAACCACTTTGTTGACCTTCCTGAACAAAATCTGGTTTACTTTTTTATCACCTTCTAATTTTTTTTAAAGGCAAATATTTAGTTTTACCAAAGCTTGTTTGAAATTAGTAATTAACTATCTGTAAAATAAATTTGTTTTGAATGGGTCCCAAGAGATTTGGCTTGTTTTATCATCTTTAGTTTCTGTTTTCTCCACTGCAAGTCATAAAAGAATGAAATGCCTACAGAAGGACTTTGCCAGGTGTAGCTGTGAAAACAAATGGCATCCCATATTAGCACTTTGAACTTAAAAAAAAAAGAAAAAAAAAGAAAAAAAGCAGCATAATCATCCTTATAGTGTCTTGTGTGGTTCTTGAGCTAGGAGTTTTTGATAGAAATAATAACATGACAGTAACACCTATGGCAGAACTAAGTTGAATGCAGTCTGAAAGGCTTTGCAGGATAAATACAGGGTTTGGTAACTATACTTTCACCATTAATGATCAAACCTGTAAATATCTGTAAAGATGTTGGTACCTGAGTTTCAGCAACACATATTTTGTAGACCACACAGATTTATCCTAAGAAAGAAAATCAAATATTAGTGATGTCAGTGAGAACCAGTGTCAGCTCCACAGTTTTCCTAACTGTGGTATCTCCAACAGCCACTGAGAATTTAATCCTCTTTATCAGTGTTCGCCAAATCCTCTGACTTTTGTTGCACATACAGGAAATTAAAAAAGATAAAACTGAAACTAATAAGGAGAGCAAAGTATGACAACCTCCTATGAACAATATGCTCAGTCTCGTCATTCAACAGCCAACAACAGTGGGTAAGTATTTTTTTCACGAGATCTGGACTTCTGGGATTTAAGGCACTCATTCCCAAATAAAGTCAAATATATGGGAAAATTCTTTAAGCATCTTATTAGAGGATAAAAACTGTGAGAAATACACTGAGCACAAAAAAAGTCATCTAAATAAGGACTAAATCACTCCTTAACACCATCTTTGGGGATTTTTCTTTTATTTTTCCCACCAAGGGAATCTAGAGATACCAGTCAGAATAACTCAAAAATGTGAGTAGTCCATACAAAACACTGTAGCTATATGTTGTCTGATTTATATGTTTGAGTTACATTTAGCAAAGAGCATATTCCGCAGATTCACAAACTTTGTGGCTGGCATGGGAAATGGAAGGCTTTTTTAAACATTGTTGCTAAAAATTCAAGGTCACCACAAACAAGTTGCCATTCCTAGGATTAAATTATTCCTTTCTGTTTCTAGCAGTATTTGTGCCAAGAAATGGTACTGCCTCCAGCTGGTGTCTATAAAAGTGCCTACTAACATTTTCACAGAATTTGTCAGAATAAACTAGATAAGAAAGAAGTGTCTTTATTGTTGTCACCTTTAGGTAGTATTCAGCCTTGACTCAATTTCTCAGAGTTGGTTACTGCTTAATTTTCATTTAGACCCACAGGATTTAGGTGGCAATATTCCAAAAACCCAGAAAAATATCTTCCAGTGAAGGCAGTCCATGCACCTCAATTCCTACTGTCTCTGGCAGGTCTGAGCAAAGGCTGGTTTAGATGAACCAGAGAATATTCACTGAAAGAATAAGGAAACATTCCTGTTTTTTTTCATTCCACCCTTGCTTTATTGTCTGAACATCACTAAGTGTAAAAGCAAACACATGTTTAGCAGGCAAGCTATTTTTGACAAGTAGTCTTTTAAAATTTAAATTTTAACCCATGGGTCGAGCCAGGCACCAATTTATTGCTCCATAAGATGCCTCATTGTCCTAGATGCACAGGAAGAAAACTAAGGTTCAAAGCATGAGTTTAGGACACAACTTTACTAATTTAACTGCTATGCGAACAAGCATCAATAGCCTGTACAGTAAAGGTCATGAATTCTTCTATCAACATTTCCACAACCTGCTGGACTTACATAAAACCCTGTCACCCCACAACTGAACCCCGAACCCATTGCTTCCTTGTTGATTTCTTCCTCAGCATTCTGATATGGGCAGACGAGAGAGGAAAAAGGGTTTTTCTTGTCATTCTACACATCAGGAACCACAAGTTCATCCTCTCTTTCTTTTAGGGGCTGTTTCCCCTTGAGCCTGTTCTAGCAACTTCACATTGCCGGGTAAAAGGACACGGAACAAGTGCAAATTGCACGCCTGCTACTTGTGAAGTGGCAACTTTCGAAGCTGCATCTCCTGACTGTAACATTGGGTGCAGGCAGCTGCAAAGAAGGCTGCTCACTGGTGTATGAAATCAGGTCCTTCCTTCTGCCAGGGAGAAGCAACTATTGAAGTCCAGAAAAGATCCAAAGACCCTATGTTGTGGCAGGACAGAGAGTATAAAAGTGCATGAAGCTGGGAGGAGGCAGCTTATACACTCACTCTCTCATGCAGGAAATGAGGCATCCCAGCACAAAAGCATCCATTTTGGTCGGAACTAAAATTGTATTACAAAGGAAAATGTTGCCATAATCTGTCCCATAATAAGACATGGAAACATTGTTGCAATATCATATGAAATTAAGATTATAATACCTGTAGATTTCAGACCATTCATAGCTGCTAAGAAATTAAAACTGAGTGACAAGTCCATTGATAATAAACTATGCAGTTTGTGTTCATGATCCAGTGTAACTATCCACCCAAGTTGAAATCCACTGTTTTATTTGACCTCTTATTTATCTGTAACACAAATTTTTTTAAAAAATTCTCACTTTAGTAAAGTATTTTTATTTTTTTCCTTGTCCTGGGAAAAATGATGATGAATCAACTACTTACCTTTCGGGCAGTGATAATGAAAGGCTGACTTGTGCCCACCCATTCCTGTGACCCCGAACTGCAGAATGCTTGCTAATGTGTTAGGTCTAACTTTTATCTCAATATTGTCAAATTAAAACTGGAGTAAGTATATTTTTATAATTTAAGACTTGCTCCAAAGCATAATATAAGGGAAAAGAGGCTTTTAATTGATGTCATTCACCTCAGGATCAAATCCAAAGAGCAAACTACAGTTTTCACCTCAAGCATATCATTATTCACATCTATAGCTTAGATAACATCAGAAAAAATATTATGGTTGCAGTTTATTCAGCTCGAGCTACTATTGATTGCAATAACTGGTGATTTACCAGAACTGTCTAAGCTTTTCTTGACACAGTCCAGGAAATATATTAAAGTGGCTAACCTATGTTACCTCAAAAGATTATTAATTATTCCTTAAAATTATTATTACAAAAAATAGTCAAAAATAAAGTGAATAGTCCAAATTTTAATTATTATATGAATGATATTCCTAGATTATTCCTTACTGTCATATTCAGAGGGAAGATGTTTACACAGAATTGAAACTATGGCATCAATTCTTCACAGTCTAAAATGAAAACTGAACATGATCTGACAGGGAATTGAAGAGGTAGGTTGGAATATTTGTTCCCCAGAAGAAAAGAAAGAGATTGAGGATAAAGGCATCCTTCCTCAAGTGTAGAGTTGAACCATAAATCTGAGAAAGAATGTCATCATGTCTTATTAGTACTTCTTTGTTCTTAAAAATGAGATTAGATGATGCATTGAAGTTAGCACAGGTTTCTATTGAGCTGTCCCATTATCACATGAATATATCACTGCAGTATAGAGAGGAATACATCTAATTTGCCTGAGAAAGGAAATGGTTGATCGTTCACAAGTGAGCACAAGAGAGAATGATGGAGCTAATAATAACCATCCAAGTATGTCCTAAGAAATAGTATAATCTTAATTTGAGGATACATTAATTTTGGATACTTTCAGTGTCTAGCATTCACCCATTAATTTTAGGACACTTGTCCAGCCCAAATAGAAGAATAAATTTGTCTTATTTAAATATATTTTAATTTTATAGCAATTAGATTTCTATATCCAACTGTCTATTTATTAACTATAATGACAGAATGTTCTGAATTAAATAGCTATTTTTATAAAGCTGTGTCCTGGTTCTGTCAAAGACAGAGTTAATTTTTGCAGAAGTCAAGAGAAGGCATGGCTAGGACCTGGAGGTTATTGCGGATGAAGGGTCAGTTCTCACACAGCAAATATCAGACACGACAAATGTTAAACTTAACCGACATATAGAATATATCCAGCATATCTTGGTACACTAGACATGTGAGTATCCTTGCCTTGTCTGTATTTTGCATTCAAATGGATGGAGATTATAGACAAACAGATCCTCTCTCTGATCTAAATCAATACAAAATTTCTGGCTTGAAAGATGACATGTTCAGGGAATCCCTATAAATGTATATTTATGTAGCATAGGAAACTGGAAAGCATAGCTCTTGAGGAAGATCCTCACATTTCACTTCTGCTAGAAAGTTATTTAGAAACAGGGAAGAGAAAAAGAGTTCAATATTTTATAAGAGAAATACTATAGCATTGACTGTGCATGATCAAATGGATACTAAAAATAGATGTAAGTAGTATGAAAATACTGCAGAAATGAAAACAGCAATAAAAAAAAATTAGTCAAATTTTAACTCATTCATCAGCAGATTTTTCTAGTTTTCAGGTAATTACAGTTACAGACATGGTTAGTCCAACATGGAAATTATCCTTATACCTTAAAATCCTTGATTAGACTTTCACTGAAGACAAAAAAGAACAGAAAAGAACTTTAAGAAATCATCCTCCATCCTAGGCAATTAATCTTCACATCAATAAAACAAAACCTGAAATTTAAACATTATTCTATTTCATAGCGCTAAGTGGCACTACTTGGGAAAATTATCTGAAAATGTCCCTAAATACTAATGTGAAAATAAAATTAGTATTCAAGGAAAAACATACAATGCAAATGAGGAAAAAATATGAAAAAGCTGTCTTTGAACACCTTAGTTAAAGGAAATATCATTCACACTTACAACATGCTTTGAATCCACCAGGTATTAACTTGTCACTGTAATTTTACCTCCGGCTCATAGACCCAAAGTTGCTGAAGTTGCAAGGAATAAAACCATATGGAGATACAGGTTAAAAAATATTCAGTTCAAGATATTTTAGGCATTTTTTGCATTGCTGAAGTATTAACTAGTATACAGAGAAATGCATGTGGCTGTCTGTGATCTCTCTTTATATAGTTGGACATTAAAAAAAATTACAGTTTCCAGATTTATACTTTTTATGTGTCTGTGTGGAAAATTTGAAAGAGACACCAGTATTGATGTATCTGAAAGAATTTTCTAGTTGGAGGTCATACATGCTGTACCTACATTTTTGTGGGGGCAAGAGGTAATGTCCTCTTAAAAAATGTGTATGAGGCACTGAGCTATTGGGAGGCTCTCCAGCACCCTAATAATTCAGCTGTCTATGTCCACATTCTCTGCTGCTTTCCATCCTGCCCTCATATTCTTCTCTTGCTTCATGCTAGCCATGTTCTTTGTCCTTCCCTGCGTATCATACACCATTTATTAAAAAATACTGTCATTTAATTTTCATTCCGTTCAAGCCAACTATGATCTAAACCAAATGAGACTGCTCTGACATAACACTAAATAAAATTAGAACTCCCAATGAGATTCTTTCTCATCTGTACTATTTTAAATTAAGACAGCATCTTGCATCTCGTAAAGCAAAAATGCATTTTTGTCTCTATTCAAAGAGTCCCATTTGGAAAAAAAAACAAAGTAGAAAGACAATTACCACAAGACCTTTTGGAATCTGGTGGGAATAAGTAAAATAAATGTTTACCACTTTGTACCAGCAAAGGTAAAATTCTCTTAGAGGCTGCTCATGTCAAGTATAAAGAAAGTTCACAAGCTTTACGTTGTTTTTTACATATGTCACTCTAATGTATAGACCTTTGTAATGAAAAGATAATCTTTACTTTCATTTTTTCAGACCATCAGTATTCACTGTTCTAGTTCTTAGTTTCCCTTTTCTTCATCTGAGACTTTTTGTTTTGCATACGTAATATTTATTGGTAGAATTAGATCTAATCCTGATAGCTTAAAAATCTGTAATATCTATACCTACATTCCCATTGGGAAATAGTGAAAAATTTCCACAGCTTAGCTTTCATTTATTCCCTAAGAATCCACCACCTCAAAATTTCATGTATGTGACTTCACATGCAATTACATTTAGAAATCTTCCATTTATCTCATAATTGTCATCAGCAAGTTTTGGGTGGAGTAGATTACAGTGATTAAATTATAATTTACAGTCATTAATCCCTTTAAAACTCAGTAAAAATATTTTTAAAATGAAGAAACATTTTGAAGGAATGGTCTAAGCCGACATCAAAATCGGTATTCAAACTCTGTAGTAATATGTCACTACTATTTGAAGAGTCTGCTCAGTTTTGTGAAAATCTGATGGGTTTAGAAGAGAAAAAGCATCAGATTAATACAATTCATCAAAATTTAAAAACATTTTCCAAATAGACCTCTATATGCATGTTTCAAGTGAAAAAATCTCTTGTTAATAAATTAAACAGAAAAATATTTAAAATTCTGGATACTTTTCTGAATACAAATAACTATTCCAAAAGCAAAGTAAATAGTTTTGTAGTCCTTTACATCTTCTCTAAAACACTGAAACTGATAAAATATACACAACGTTTGTTTTTTAAATAGTTTTCAAAATAATTTTCAGGCAGAAATATTTTGGCAATTTGTTTCCAGGTTTTCTAGTAAAATCTAAATAAATGAGAATCAAACTGATCACTAGATCAAGACAGGGACAGGTTCTCCACCTAATTTGGCAGGTATGTACAAAGTGTTTTATTGTACCTTCTAGTGTGAAAAGAACCATGATTCATTAAGTAGGAACATCCCAGAAAAAGATTAATCGATTGCTAAGGCTGATGATAGCAACAGTCTCTGTGAACACAGCAAAACTCTACTGAAGATGTGAGTTTTCTTCTTACTACTGTTGTTGGGATCAGTGTATTGGTAGCTGAGTGAATTTAGACAAGCTAAGCTGTGATTTGGACAACATTCAGATGATCTGGATAACCGTCTGATCTTAAGCATTATGAAACTATTATTCCAGCTGTTGTCTATACTTTTAGACAAAGATATATTTTGGTTTTCAACTCTAGAATATCTCTTGAATGTGTAAGAAGTATGAGATTTCAAAATTATCTGTTTTCAGAGGCATGAATCTTTCTTAGGCAATCTGCATTTACATTTTTGTTTAGCACCCCAGGCCATATTTGTTACTTAATCTGCCTAATGTCAGAAGGAACCAGGGTTCCATAAAGCCATGCGATGATAAATAACACCCCTAATGGAGCTTTAAATTGAGACTAATTGGTTTACGTGGTTGTTAATAAGTCCCATTTCAGCTGGTTAATGGAATGTTGTTTGGCAAGGGAACAGAGCTAATGTTATCAGATAATTTTCTTTTGAAAATGGCTTAAATTTCAGTCTTCCAGATCTGCAGGTTCTAAATAAGTCAGAGCCGTTCCAGTTGAAAAAAAAAAATCCCTACAATGTGCCAACACAAGTAAATTCCAAAGTTATCAATAATACGGCTTAAATATTTCAGTACGTTTTCACACCCTATCACCATATCCTACATTGCCTTCAAAAATGGCCAAAATATTCCAATCAGTGAAACATTTCAGCAGAGACTTTAATCTCATCTCACAATTGCTTGAATGGTTTCAAATATCACATAATGAACAAATAAATTGACTTTCATGAAAACCAGATTTGGCAGGAATGCATGAATGCCTAGCTAAATAAGCAGACTAGGACTCTAGGGGTACTTCTACCCAATTTGTTGTTTTTCAAGTGTAATAGTTCCTAAATTAGTATCAAAACATGGACTAGTTTGAAACTTGAAATCAATACCCACATGTGATTTGAAATTTGAAGGCTTGCCTGACCGTATTAAGGTTCTGAGGACTTTTTCTTCTAATTATCAATATAATCCAAGGATGCAAAAATATATTACCAAATCTAATATCCATAAAGCAATCTGTCTGCATCACTAACTTCCTTTCAGTCTTGTTGATAAGTCTAAGAACACCACGTTTAAGATAACGTAGCAAAATTCATGAAGATCAGCACTACTAACATGGGTTTTCCTGTTTATTACCATTGACAAGCTTATACTTCATAATGCTAGAATACAAACACCACTAGGGCATTGTTTAACAAACACAAGTATTTTAAAAAAGAAAAGCAAAACCAACAATGGGTTCAATTTATTCCTATGAGCCCAAGCAATAATCAAGACTCACATCAATATAATTTGGAATTAGCTTTTAGGGCACATATATGGTTGTACCTGTGTAAAATGAAGGTGTTCAAAGTTATGTGTGGTCACTGACAAAGGAGAGCTGCATGAAACTATGTCCTGATGGGCAGCTCTCCTTAATTGTGACAGCAGTGCACAGGGAGGGTGGAGGCTCTCAGACATTATATACTCAAACCTAGAAGCTATTTATAAACCACAGCAGCATCTTGAAAGCAAATCTGGAACCAGTGAAGTTTAATATTCTCTCTATAGCTATCATCACCAAGCAACCTGGCCGTTGTATAGCACAACAGCTGTAACTTCTGAATGGCCTTCAAGTGTAATCCCACATTGAATGAATTACAGCGACAGAATTTGGAGGCTACAATGACAATGATAACGTTGGAATGGTGAGCACCAGAGAGGTGGTTGTAGCTGCCACAACACATGCAAATGCAGGGTGAGGATTTTACCTGTGCATGAAACCAGGGGACACCAGCATTTGGGAGGCATAGAGGAAGGAGGACATGAAAGGAATTACTAGAATTGTGACAAAACATTGTAAAATGCCATTGACCTTGAAAGGTGTTACAATTTCTCCAACATGAATACATGATGAAAATTTCAGTATCAGCTCAAAATAACTCGAGGGTTCAGTGCCAACCAAGGTATTACCAACCCAATCAAACACTTGTTTTATTGTATTTCTACCTCTTACTTTTTAAAGCCTGCTTGTCATTCAGCAGGCCTTTATCCATATCCCAGTACATGTGGCTTGAAATATTCTTATCACTCCTGACATTTTTATATCATTACAAAGGACAAAAATGTGGACTTAATGTCTCAAACTATTTGATTGAGAGCAAATATGACAAGTATCATGTGACTGTCCCATTGCCCTCTCGCACTATACTTCGTACTATGACTTCAGATAACAACATGAATTTACACAAATACAGACATGTTAACAAGAAATGAGCATTAATCTCCTGAGCTATTTTATCTTAAAGACAGGTATCTTTTACCAAATACTGATTCCAAAGAAATTCAAAGGAAAACAGTGATAAATCTTAGACACTCTGTTTTCAAATCCTCATTTAACACTCTGTTCTGCTCTCTGCCTGATTGTCATTTCCACCTCCCCCAGCCACCAACCAGCATGAAGACAGGCATAGATTCTAACAGCAGGAATTGAGGAAATTATTACTAAAACTGGATTTTCTCTCTCTCTGTTATCGATTTTCACAACTATCTGCAATGAAGAAGGAGAAGAGAGAGAGGCTCCCATTGGTTAACATATGAAACTAGACAGAAAAGTTATCGATTTTGGCAAAAATATTTTTTGCAGTTATTCAATGCTTATGTTTAACCTGTTTTCCTGCATCCTTTTCTTCTCAGGTCTATTTAATGTCTTTTATTTTAATTTTTTTCTGGATTTTGTTACCACGTCTTCTTTAGCTCAGATCATCCACATCCTTCTTAACTGCCTTGAAACTGAGTGCAACTTCCCAGTTCGCAGGGTAGGATCACAACTCATATTGTGAAAAACGGCAGAGGATATGGATAAGGAAAAGAGAAAAAGAGGTGAGTCTTAAAAGAAGCATAGCTCACACAGGAGGGAAGATTGTTCAAAAGGTTGGCAATTATTTGGAGGAGGCAGGAGATGGGAAAGGGAAGGGAAACAAGTAATTTCTACCAGGTCTTTGGGAATTCTTTTCTGACTTTTTCCCCGGTGCCTCATTTAAAAAAAAAATCAACCAAATCAAAAATTCAAACTCAAACTGGAGATGGGTTAGAGAGAACTTGACAGCTTTAACAGTATCTTTCGGCTTTCACAGATATAATTTTGTACTGACAATTCCCAGGTAATTTTAAGGGCCCTAAATTCCTAATTCTTCCTGAAAACTGCCATAGATCTTTCATCGTATGCTCATTCATTTTGTTGGGTGAGATGACCGCACCTCATTCTTTGAGATACGTAATACCAATGTCTTGGCCACCATGTAACGAGATTGCTGTAGCCCACTTCACATGAAATTGCCTCTCGTCATTTGGAAGCAGCAGGACATATTTACCATCATTTCCATTTAATAAATTTACTGCTCTGCAGTGGATGCCACCAATTTTTCTAGTTTCAGTTTAGAGTGTTGATATCAAATTTCACAGACACAGAAACTCTGATATTTGCTTATGTGGGTGACTTTGATTCTGCACTTCAATTAGAGGAGGTCAGAAGAGGAAACTTATTTTAATGTCCTCAACTCTGGAGCTTCCTTCTGGTCCAAATCTTTTGATTTGCTGAACATGAGAAATGTCCCTCACAGTTCATCTTTAACTTTTTTGTGGAGACTTGTGAGATGGATGAGTTTGTAAAACGCAGGGATTTTAGCATTGCAATAATGTCTGTCCCAAGCACAACAAAATTGCTTGTTTAATGAGTCAATAGAAATTTAAAATTTGCTTTTATTTTTAATATTTTGTACCTAATTTTTAAGCATTCAAAGTAATTCCTGATTTTTTGAAAAAAATTGAAATAAAATAATATATTCTCAAATATTATGTTTGTTTCTTCCTTTCATAGCAAACAAAAATTTCTTATTTAATTTTTTTCTCCTCCCTTCCTTGACTCCCTTCAATATTCCTTGAAGGATATTTTGTGTTTCATCTCTGTGTTTCTGGATTTTTACTTTTATTCTAGTAAGGATGTCATCACCTTTACATTAAAACTATTTTACTCAGATGAGAAAAAGGCATGTTGCATTACTACATAAAAAAATGTGCTTACACCTTGAATTTTTATCTGTTCATAAGTAGAGAGCAAGTCAAAAACAAAGCGTGAATTAGCAAAATGGGAATGCAGAGCTCCTGAGTTTTCTTTGCATTTCCATCTATTGTCTGTAATGTTTTGGAAGGATAGTCACATATTGCTAGGAAATCAGGAACGATCCAATGCAGCTTCTTCCTCCCTTGGTCACCTCTCAGCCAACTCCAGTTGCCTCCTGGTCTCCTCCCTGTGGCCCTCCCAGAGGTGGGTGCTCAGGTTCTAGCTGTGATGTGAGAAGGTTGGCAATGGAAGAACCAGATGTCTCCAAGTGCCTGAAGAACTCCAACTACCCCAGGGTGTTTGCCCTGCCTCATTCTGTGCTTTGGTGCACTGCTTTAGGAGACATCAAATTTGTGTTTCCAACAAGGGGAAAGCTGAGGTTGTTGGATTGTATCATACAACTAGTAAAGATTAGGTTCCAGAGAAGGGAACAACTGGTTATCCTAAACTGGCATAAACTCACCCTGCTGCACCATCAGCAGAAAGCCAACTATGATGGTGCACCCACAGTTTTCAGCTCTGGGGCAGAAACTCAAACAAATGCGAACATGGAGCTTTGAGTGGAATGAGTCAGTGCCACCTGGCAGTGAAAGTGTGCTTGACTGAAACTGTGCCATCTATGTGTTGTTTCCAATAAGTACATTGCCAGAGGACACGGGACCTGTCTAAAACATTAGTTGAAGTCATAAACAAGTCATAAACATTCCGGAACAGATTGGACCACCCTATTTCATTTGTTTCTACTATTGTTCCTTCAGAGAATTTTTATATTTCAAAAAAATCAGGGAAACTGAATGTTTTGCAATACTCATCTCTCTTCTTTCCCTCCACCTTTTTCTGCCGAATTACAGGGAAAGTCTGAGTTCTGGCTAGGAAGAACTAGTAGGAATTCTGGTAAGATTTCATACAACTTACAAGAAATCATACAACTAAAGCTGCATATAAATAGTTTACATCTTCTTTAATCTGCCTTGTATGGACAGCTTGCTGTTACCAACATTATTGTTAGCCATGCATCCCCTAAAGTGGAACCAGCTAGTGATACGAAGAAGATTGATATTTCTGTCACTTGCTAGCATGCCAAAATGATATTCAGTGTAGCAGGGAGTCAGACAGATTAGAACTGCATATTCAGGAAAAACTGTGTCAGTCTGACTCAGTATTGAAAAGTGCAGGATCAATTTGGGTATTTAAGAATGTGTGGGAAATAGGATGACATTTGGAACAAGGCAGGAAACTTTGTGGAGTGACTGACATGTCAGCAGCAGCAACATTGCCAGTGATCCACACCCACTTCTCTTTTAAGGTATTTAATGTACACTGAAACTCTTTCTTTAACCCTCTTTAAAGGGAGAGTTTCCTGCAGTCTTCATAACCCTGAAGGGCAAGAATGTCCTCCAGTAAATTCACCATACTGCAACAATGCCAAGAGCCTCTAGAAAGTGAAAAGCTCGGGGGTAGTTAATGGATCAGACAGTCCATGACCCCAGCTGACAAGTGCAACTTAAACTTAAAATATGATGAACAAACAATCCCAGATTAAGCACAGTAGTGACTTGCCTGTTCCCATATTTCCCTGCTGTTGTGATTTTACATGTTACACCATGGCAGCCATGCAAATCGATTACAACTGGAAATGACAACTCTTCCAGTAATGCATATCACCATTGTTTAAAAGATGCAAAAAGCATTCCACAAGTAATATAAAATCTCTTGCTTCATCTCTTCAGTCTCCACAAAGAAAGTAAAAAACTCCCCATGCATACAATTAAACCCATGAGAACCAAACATGAGTACTCAGATACAGCATTTTAAAATGTTAACTGTACTGTGTGAGGCCTATGGTCCTTTATGTGGTTCACGCAGAAAAACCACTGAAGAATAAACCAGTGAGACATAAACTCTTGTACTAATATGAGAAAGGAAATACTCATTTTAGTGTAATAGAATGATTTTCAGATAACAGGGGGCAGAATAATAGCAATTGCAAATATAAATCCCATTCTGATCATAAGCATGCACACAATCCTGAGACATACAGAATTTTGAATGAGGGCCTTTATAAAGAATCGGTGGGTAATCAGTGACCTTGTTGGATTTTTGAGTGTATAAAATGAACCACCAGGCATAGGTTACTTCTTGTAGAATGTACAAGACATAGTCTACTTCAGGTCTGTTTTTCAGATCTCTTTTATCTAACGTAATGAATAAAGCTGTACAGTATTTTCTTTACGAAGCTTCTTGCAAAATGGACTATGTGATGTTCTATGATTTGCAAATTTTCTGAATTTTATTACAATTTTATTGCTATAGAATTAGGAAAATTGAAAAAATTTCAGTAATTTTCCCCCCAAAAGAGTTTTTTTTTTTTTTCTCAAAATTAGATGCATTTTTATTTGAAAATGAATCTGTATTCTCAGAAAAGCAGGGGTTTCTTTTTGCTTCAAATTGTAACAACACCTAGGGAAACCACCAGCATAAAAAAGTACATGCACTTCCAAATCACATAAAAGGACAAAAATTCCTCAAAATAAACAATTTTTTATTTTATTGCTATATTTTGTATATGCCTAGTAGTCAGAACTTATACAAGAGTGTCTGATAGGCAACCTTCCTATGGCATTACACAACATGACACACAGTTGTCTTCAAACAAGGCCTTGTCTGCATTGTTTCCATATTCTTAAGCCAGAGATCTAACAGGAGGTTACAATATTTCAGACAGGGTTGGAATACATAATGTACAATTTTCCTTTCCACTCCCACAGAAGAATCTCATACCTGCAGTGAACCCCTGGCATATATAAATATTTAAAATAAATATACTTCTCTGCTTTTGGCATTTCTTCAAGCTATGGTTTCCAGCCCTGATATCCAGTATAAACTATGATGATTAAATAAATATATTGTGTCTCACCAGTGGTTTTCACCATGTGCTCTCAGAGGCATTTTCTGCTTATGATGACTTTTTAACAAACTTTTAAATTTGGAACCAAAAGGTCAAGTAGTAAAAAGTATTCTTCTCCATCTGTACAATAAACAGAAGGATTTAATCGGCTGACACTTCAGGTACCCCATAGCTCTATTTCTTTTTTACCTATCCCAAAATAACAACTTTTGCTTTTTCATGTGTAAAGTAACTGTGCCTGAGAATAAACAAACAAAAACTTTGCTCTGCTCAGTGTTTTCCCCAAAACACTGAGCAAAAGGTTTGAGGGCCAGAAAGTTTATTTCCTATATTTTGCAGAGTGCTACATTTCCCTTACTTACCTCTATTCAAAATCAGATTTGGGGTAGCAAAAACCTATTTTCAGTCCTTGGAAAATTAGTGAACTCTATTTCTCAGGCAAAACCAGGGTAGACCAATATGACATTAATTGCCATGGCTGCTCTAGCGCGAGGGGATTGATTAGGTGAGATACAACTTCTAGGATCATCTGGGCAGGCTACTTTCAAGGCTTTAGAACAAGGCAAAAAATTCCAGCAAATTCCAGCCTCGGAAAAAACTTTTTGTGAAAGTCAGCTGCACAGAAACAATCTCATAATCCTCTGTAAATACGCAAATGTGAAATGCTTGCTGCTGCTGAGTCTGAGGAAAGATCTGCCTTTAGGGAAGTGTTTCTCATACAGTGTCTGTGGTGTGGCTCCAACTTCTCTTTTTTGTGTTGTCCTACATGTTATTTTTTAATACCTCATAATTAATGCTTTCTGTGATTGCTCTGTGATAAATAAAAACTAGATTTGAAAAGAAAATAGTCTAAAAAGTTTTTCAAAGCAAATACTTGTACAGGAGGTAGTTAGAAAAACAGGTCACTTTTTCTCCTAAGCAGAGGGTTGAAATTACAGATTTCATTTCTAAATACATATGGAGAAACTGTAACCAAGGAGAAAGAACAGAAAGTCTGAGTCTGCTGCAGTACACAGGAGAGATTATATAATTGTAGAGGAAATTTAAATTACAAATTGTCACAAAGACTGAAACAATGCCCATAATCTTCATCATATTTCATCTTCTATCCCACTAACGACATATTGGCTATGCCATCCTTTCCAGGCTCTGCTGCAGAAGAAAGTGGGATCATGATTCATTTGGCAAAGAGCTGGGCAGATTAATTCATGACAAAAGAATCCTATTACGGCTGACTTGATAGTATCATTTTGATACTTAGAAACCTTTAGATGCTTTTCTTGTTGTAGGTTATAATCCATAGCTGGTGATACATAATGGCAAAATATATCAAAATAATTTGCAAATCCTCCTTGAGTTACTACTCTGCTATTCTTTCAGCTATTTGGGAGAAATATGATTGCCCCATCGCCTCAAAATAAGCAGAATAAATTGCCTTGAATATATGAATACATTGTGGTACCTGTGATTTGAAAGGTATCTGCAGACAGCCACAAACAAACAAGAAATCAAAACTAGCTTAACTAGGAAGCTCCCTGATATGAAGGGAAAGAGTAACAGAAAACATAAGGACTGTCATATTTGGTCACGTCAAAAATACATATGGCCTAGTATCCTTTCTCTTATAGTGGTCAGGAACAAATGAACAGGGAAAATTTATAGGGAATGGGAAATAAAAACATTCTCCATGACTAATGCTAGACCTTCAGGTAATCACTCAGTTAAGATCTGGAGTTTCATCCAGACCATGGAATTTAAAATTTTATTAGTTTTCTCTACCACTTTGTGGAGTTAATTCATATTTTGCCCTCCATAGCATCTCATAGCAACACATGGGTCGATTTAATTTGATTCCTTCCCGGTTCTTCTCAATACTCTATATCAGTTTTGCCCAGGTTAGATGCTGAAGAGAGTACTGAGTAAGGCACCATGCTAGCTTTAAAAAGTCTACCTTAGTTTCCAGAAGCAGTCTCTGTATAAGCAAAAAGCTATAAGCTAACTTTTTCACTCTTCCTTTTCACTCCTTCTAAATTTTCCTTGGAATTGATCTTTAAACAAAATTATTGAAAAAAAGTCCTGATTTCATTATTGCATTATTATTTTTTATTATTTTTAACACATGCAACATGATTTCAATTTGGAAACATGTCCCATTCACCCTGATTTTACACAGTCAGAACAAAAAGCTCTTGCATTTCTATTCAAAGCCTGTTTCCTGGGTTTAATGAGTAAAATCCCTTTATTCAACCAGTATTCTGCAAACCTAAATCTCAAAGCATGAGATTAGTGAATATTTCTTGTAAATCTGCTAATATCCAGACATCCCTTTTCTTCTCAAAATATTTGTGAGAACTGAGTAATTTCCACAGCAAATTATGCAAATGTGCTATGCAAGCTCTCCAGCACAGCCAGCCAGTACAAATCCTGATCTTCCAACACTCCTGCTGTTCTTGCTCTGGGCTTCTCTTCATCAGTCTGCCAATCTATGCTACAAAACAAAGTTTTGCAGTGCTCTTAAGCACCCACTAAAAGCCAAGATAATATCGATGAGCTTATTTTACACAAGACGACTAAACCCAGAACCAAAGACTCATACCAAGAAAAAGCTTCAGGACTGAATTTGTCTAAAAGTTGTAGCTGAGGTTGATGCAAGGATAACTAGATACTTCTGCAGCCATCTTATGCAAATGTTCACCTAGATAGATTATTGGGTCAGAGATCAACAGAATGATGAAACGTCCTAACTTCAGCTCCCCACCACCTTCAATAAAGAAAAATCTCCAAACTATTAAATCTTAATTTAATCTACCAATAAGACATGTCTGGAAACATTGTATTACACTCAATGTTCATGCTGAGATCAAGTTGGTTATCAGATGCCAAATATGCATCTTCAGAAATCGTGTATTTTTAAAATAAATATGTACTTTTTGCATATATGAATGCATTTGTGCTCTCCTAGGTGGATAAACAGAGGTATTGTAATAGCACAGAGAAAACAATAACAGCTGTCCAGGAAATAAGTGCTATACTGTGGTAGCCAGTATTAAGGTAATTTTCCCATGAATTCTTAATTAGATTTCCTATCCTGTTTGGAAAAAAGAATGGGATTTCATATTGATTACTTCTGGCTAGATGACAGGAAGACATAAACTTATTACAGTACTATGTAGAGTTTAAATTTTCTAAAAAACAATGTGCAAAAGCATCTGTGGAGACCTTCAAAGCTTCTATATTATGCTATTGCATTCTTTCCATGAAAGACCAAGAAGAGAATCAGTAAAAAGTCTAACAAGGAGTTTCTATTATTTGTAATGGTAGTCTATTCCCATTCTTTCTTCCGTTTTTTAGAAGACTGTGCAGAGAAAAGCTTTGTCTCTTTACATAGTTATCATCTACTTTACTTAGTCCTAATAGATGTTAATCTGGTGATTTTTCTTTTCCTGGCTTCACAGATATTTTAGGAGTTGGGTTCTTGTGCAGTGGTGGAAATAAACTGTTCTGTCAATAAGTGTAGAGCACTGAGAGCATCGGAATGCTTACCATTCAATATCTTAGTTACTTCATAGGAACCTGGACAAAGAAACTCTTGCATACCATAAAGCTATTTTTCTTTAGAATACTACAGCATATTAAGTGAAAGATATACTGAAAACCTGTCTGGGCTTCAGGGAAATAACAGAACCTAGTGTACGGTTCTTTTTGCTGTGCATGTGGAGAGCTAATCAGTTGAGAAAAAAGATCTAAAATACCAAGAAGGCAGAAGGGCAACCTGCTGTTAAGCAATAGAGAATTGCTGAGGAGTCGGGTGTCTGAAGTCCCCTTCTCTGTGAGATTTAGATTGTGTTCACAGGATTATAGGGAAATAATTTTGTTCTTTAACCCTGTATCAACTTATGTTGTCTGTTCCACTACACAGGCATGATTGAACCAAGGAAGGCATCTCCCAGAAAGGGCCCAAATTGACTACAGAAGAGCAATGTAGATGAGTAAGACAGATTTATTGACCCTAAGATGTCCCTGGTCTAGCTTTCCTATCACTACTGGTTTGTCCCAACTTCACGCAACTTCCATCACACCACAGCTTAAAAACTGTGTGTAAATTAATTTGTGTTCTGTTGCTGTTACAGTATTTGATGTTGCTGCAAAGCAACAAGACTGAAATATGTAAGTTACTATCCTTGGGATGGCACAATCATTTTTGCTTACTTTCCAGAGAAGATTGCTCTGAATTACTCTAATTGCAATTTATTTCCCTTTATTCTTGAAAGACTAGGACTAATCTCTGAGATGTCCTTGAACATATTGCTTTACATCTATAGATAAATGTGAATGCAAAATACTTCCATGGCGGAGCTCTCAAATTCTGGTAAAACTTTTACAAATTCACTGCATCAGAAACAACACAAGAAGTAGCAGGACTCTTTACAGGTAACCTAGTAGGTGGAAAAAGATCCTGAAAGTGAGGGAACTCCATAACTAGTCCATCAGTAAAATTCCTTACTTCCATTCTAGTCACATACTTTAAGGCAAAGGCTGTGTAAAAGAGTATTCTCATCCTTTCCTCTCAGCTCACAAATTTTGAATTCCTTTCTGCAGTGAACACAAACTTTAAAGAAACCAATACAAGAACTTCATGTTTAGAATGGATCATTTCATTAGGAGTACTGTTTTCCTCAGGGAAGTGTTGAACAGAAATCCAATCCTTTAAGATAGCAGCAGGATACATGACCTAGAACTTCCACACCTGTATAAGCGCTGAATCTAACAGCATGGAAAAGCTATTGGCTAAGACAAAAAAGCAGGAAAAAGTAGTTTAAACATGTCACCTGTTGTAATGATCCTCTCAAAAGAAGCAGCTGGATGAGGGACCAGGATCAGAACCAGAGCAATTGGGGTATAAGAAAAATATTGAGCTTCTTGACTCTGAAGAAAATTGATTGCTTGGGAACTTTAAAACAGTGGAAAGAAAGGCATGTAGATAGAATTTTCATATGATGGTTCTTCACTAAGATACTGAACTTCAGTGCAAGTCCCAATTTAGCTACCTGTCTTCTTTTTAAATGTTTAAAGCCCTAGAACTCACCAGAAAAATCTTTCTTGTGTTATAATGTTTTATGATGATTAAGTGCTCCTTAGAAGCAAAACATTTATGTTAACAGTAAGAAAACTGTTCATTTCTTCACACCTTCTCTACAACTTTCAGCTGACATGTTACAACAAGCCAAGGACATATTTCATTACTGAAAACCCCACAGATAAAAATCTCATTCTTCTCTCACCTGCTTTTGTGAACTGGCTACAGGAAGCATCCGTGCTCTGCAAAGCAAAGCAAAGCACAGAACTGGCAAAAGCTGTTTTCAGCTTAGTCTGTACCTTTGGGTTTGACTTGGAATTATGCACCAGGTGTTGTGTTTGTTTGCTTTGTGTCAAAGTGCTTGCAAATGTGGAGAAGGTTACCTTCACATCTCTTTCATACTCATAGTTTCATTTGAAGTGAATTAGTGTTTTCTTTTATTAGGTTCTCTTTTGAGTATTGTAATAGCTTGCAGAGGAGAAAACGAAAAAGTGAAAGAAGGATCCATTACTGCTATGTAAGATTAATGATTTTAATTGCAATATAGAAAGGATTTTCTTTTCTGTTTAAGTAAAAGAAAAATACAGATGGTGATTATGTCTTGTGAGTTCACTTTCAGATTGTGCTTCCAAAATATGACACCTAGCAACTAACTGGAAGAATACTTTTTATGATATGTTTCAGCAAGACAGATCAACATCTCCACAGTTCAAAACCATCAAGAATGTTCAAAACCCAGCACACCCTGTGACTCAGCAGCTGTTCTGTACTTTAATGCTGCTGAAATTTAAAAAGCCAATAGCTATACTTAAAAATGCCATGCAGTTTTCAAGAATGATAACTGTTCTGCTTGGGTTTTCTTTACTTATGCTTGACATTTTGAAACAGTTTTAATTGACATTATAACTGACTGCCTGTCAGAATCGAATTGCATTTGGCTGCTAAACATTATCCCTATTGATAGTATTGTCCATCAGTGACTAGCATTAACTCAAGTGTTCGCACTGTGTTATAAACTGGTTTAATTAATAATGGCCAAATCATCAGAGTTTGAGATTTTTTTGCGTGTGGAAAAGGACAACAAACCTTATCAATTAAACGTTCCTAAGATGATTACACCTTTCAGTCATTCAAAAAGTGTCAGGTATTGTGGGTAATACTATCTTTTGTGCAATCCAGGATATGGGAAGAAGTATGATTACATTTATACTGCCGTGTGGTTTTGCTTCTGATACAATTTCTAGCAGAGGAAGCTTCTTCAACTATTCAGCTTAATTTTCAAATTTATTTAGCATGCATGTCGAGCAGTCTAGCAAACAATCCTCAAGGAATACTGGGCCTGGGCTTCTTCCCCCTTTCAATCTTCTTTTCCAGTCTCAAGCTCCTGAGTCATCCCATCCTGAGTCTCCATACCTGTTGACGTTATTTCAATGCATCTCTGGAAATTTTCTTTGTGATCATTGCTAAATGTTTTAACGAACATTGCAGTGCCTATGAGTGGATATGTTCACAGTAGAGATCAAGGATGTAACAGGAGCATGAAGGAAGCAAGGCATTCTTATAAGTAAGAAAACAATGGACGGTTTTCCAAAAGGTTGCTCATGTCTGTCCTAAAACTGTGTATACCTGGGACAACATAGGATACACTGACTTGTGTTTCTTCTGTGGAGGAACAAAATATGAACAGTGGCTGATCCAGCTTGCAGGAATTATCATGCTTCTCTCATAGCTTGCCAAAACTGCAGCCAGGATCAGGAGGCTATGCTCAATGTTAGGGGGAGAGAGTGAGCGTCACAGTTGACGCGGACGCATGATACACACTAATTCCAACATAAAGTGTAGGTAAAAAGCATTTATTCTAAGAGCTAGTGTCATATATATACACACTTTTGTATGTTTATTATTTGTGTTAGTTGTTTATTGGTTGTTCAACTACTACAGTAGATTCATTGGTTATTTTAACTACACTATACTATTATTAGTTATTTACAACATAGACATCTCAAGAATTTAAACAAAATGCTAGCTGCAGCTTTGTTGCTGTTTACTCCCTCTATTGTTTTGAATTTTTTGCTTCTCTCGACTAGATTTCTCACAGGTAGAAATGGACTGTGTTGAGGTTAATGTTAGACTCAGACAGGCTTTTTGACCTGCTGTTAATTCCCACAAGAGAGCAGTATGAGGAATGGTTTGCATTCAGTAGAGACGAAATAGGAAGCTCACGTAAGCTTTACAGACTTTTCCTTCTGGATCGTGTTGGGGTTTGGTTTTTTTGGGGAAGGTTGTTCTTCTAGCACTAGCAGCTCAGAAGTGCTTTGTCTGAAGCAGCCTGTTTTCACTGTGGCAAGAGAGGAAGGGCAGGAATTGGTTGGATGAGCAAGCACAGCCACACTGGGTAGTTTTCCAAGTGGTCTGATGGTGACAGAAGCATTCATGTATGCGGAGCAGCCAGCTGGGGCAGTACACCTGGCAAGGCAATTCTAGGCTCTCCCTATGGCTTATAGATGGGAGATTTCAATCTCCTGGCAGTTTTTGTCTTGAGGCCTTTCCAGCAGTGTCACAGAGACTTGGAGTGAAAGAAAGAGCTATGACTGAAAAGCCAAAGGGCCAGCACTCCGTGAGAGCCGTAGCTGTGCTGCTCATCATTTTGGCAGCTCCTGAGTTATCCTTGGGAAAATGAGAGATGCCCTAACTCTGGTCATGGCTGAATTGAGGATCTGAGAGTTTCATAGGCAATTTTGTGTAGGGTTCCTCTGTGGCAGATGGAAGAATGTCTTGTTGCTGTGAGACAGTGTACTTAACTCTACTGAGCCCAGTGCTCTCTGCCAGTGTCATTTCACACGAACTGATTCTGGAGACTGCAAACTTGTAATATTTATCAACAGCTCAGAAACTATTACAATCAAGTTCCAGGCTGCCCACACTGATTATCAGGGCTTCAAAAAAGTCCTGACTTCACTGGTAATATGGTTGAACTTCCAGAATTTCAGAGGAAGAGCACTTCAGCAAAAATACACCTCCAGACTACACTAAGTGTGTAACAAAATCATGCCAATTCATGAACTTCCTTTGAGAAACATTTTGAACTGTAAAACTGTAAGTAGCAAAAATTGTGTGAAATGCCAAAAGGGCAGCCCTCCAATGGAAAGTTTTGCCAGAGGGAGACAGATACAGACTGCAGAGGAAGCTGTCACTACATTTTTAGTGTCATCAAGTTTCTACTCTGTGGACAGGAGTGACTCAATTACCTCAGAAACAAGGGGGAGGAAGGAATAAAGACTATTGTAGTTGATGAAAATATATTCTACTTTCTCCTTCCCACCCACTTATTTTTCATGTCACTTCCCCATAGCATCTGTTTTGCAAGGCATTTTTACTGTTCTATCACTGTAAAGAGCCCAGAGTTTTTTATGGCACCAGGGCCCAGCTCTATTTGGCCCAAATTCTCCCACATTCAGATTCTTCTTTTGCCAAGAGTTTTTTTCTCCTCAGTCATGGACTTGCTGTAGCTATTAAGACTCTCCTCACCAGAGTATTTCTTCCTGATTTATTCACCACAGAAAAATACAGTTAAGATTATATTAAAAGCATGAATTAAATGCTACATTACTAGGCAGTTTGCATCCCTGTAGATACTTGCACATGCTGTTACTGTTCTCATTCCAGAACCTTTGTTAGTTTCAGTATCTCTCCATCATGCTACAGTCTGACAGTGTAGACATGCCCTGAGATTGATTAGAAACGGCTGCCTCCACACTTAATTTTCACAGATGTTCCATTCTTTAGCTTCCTCTCTGCCTCTGCTGCAGCTGAGATATCTGGTTATAGCTTGAAGACAAACCTGAGTTACTTTTAAAAATGCTTGAGCATCAATAGCAGTATAGAGAGCAACATCAGCTAGTATAGGCACTTGATAGGACTCGTGATGTCAACAGCTCAGACATGTCTGTAGGGGCTACAAACACTGCCTTGACTTGGTTGATCCTTGAGACAGATATGGTTTTGAGAGAGTTAAATTCTTTTGGTTTGATTTGATTTTTAATCCAGGTGATAGTGTACTTTCTCACAGAATCCAACAGATTTTCATTGTCTTCCCATTCTCCAGGGCATTATCTGTGGGAAGGAATAGGCTAGTGTCAGACCATTATCCTCATGCCTTTCTTTGATTAACCTTTGCAATCTGGCTGAGTGACTGAGAGGTTTGCATTAGAACGGAAACATATATTTTGTTTCTTTAACTTAGGGTTCTGCATTTTTTAGAATTAAAATCCAATTTATTTGAACTCTACAGTTTTTGGGGTAAATCCATTATACTAAAAATCAAGGCATTTAGCTGCTCTAGCTGTTTCCTTTACAAGGAAGATATTTATTTTAAAAGGTATGTTTCGTGATAACATTGTACCAGGCAGCAAATTAAAAATGAGTGATAGATAAACTTGTTTCAAAATGAATTGGAAATTATTGATTTCTTTCAGGTACCAGAAATACAAACATGAAAGAAAAAAAGGTAGTAATCATATACAACATAGCAAGCATGTACTTTCACTGATAGTTAATATTTTATTTTAACTTTTTTTTTAAGGGTACACATTGTCGTGGTGCAGAGATTTATATCCTTAATATGCTATTGGCTTTTTCCAACAAAGAAATGGATATTTGTAAAAAATTATGTACTTTATTGATCAGTGATGATTAATGGATTTAAAGCACTTTACTTCGTGAAATTATTCTATTTTTCTGCATACTGATTTTCATATATGTTAATTAAAACTGTTTAATAATTCAGTTGTGTAAAAATATTGGAGATGTATTTTTGGGACCAGCTAGTTAAATCCCATAGATAATGAACGAAATTTTTTTTTTAAGTGTTAGATAGCCAATGGACAAGCATTCTTTTCTTTAAACGCTGGAACACCTTTTCAAATACTTGTATGTACCTAATTCTTTCAATAATTCTCTGTTATAATGAACTTGAGATATTTTCTGTCCATGCTAAGGATTTAAACATACCATGTAAGACCTTTTACAAAAAAGTTCTGATTTTAGGTGAAAGCAACAATTTTTTTTTTTAATCTGAAAGCAAGAATTTGTTTTTCAGTTGTGTTTAAAAACATTTCAACAAGAAATAGAAAAAAAAAAATCTGATTTTCCTAATGCCAGTTAAGAAAAAAACAAAACCAAACAACAATGAATAGCTGTTTAACCTATACTGAAACTTCATCCAGCAAAATTTCAGTATTTGCACACTGTCTGCGCAAATCTTAAAAATGTTAAAAAATTTCTAACTTTTTTTTATATAGAGAAAAAATAATCAGTTTAGTTCAGATCTGAAATTGTGATTCTAGTCTGTTAGCTCAATAGCAGTCCATGTTTCACAAAATGTTAGTCATGATTTAGAAGTCATGGCCTGCACTGAATTCGGCCCACTGATTTTTTTTCACCATTGGAAAGTATGTATTTTCTTTGTATAGGCAAAGGCAGCTGTGTACAGTGAAATATTGTAAAACATTGGTGTATATGTGAACATATGAAGGTTTTGAACAGACTGTTTCGTAGTATTTGCTCTTCTGAAAGCACAGTCATGTGAATAAGAGAAATGTCTCCAGTCTGTGGAATGTCTGTAGTATACTTGTATCCTAGAACCAATATCATAATTGGGCCACCATCGCGCTTCAGGTGTGTGAGTGAAAGTGAAAAAGTGCTTGTGAGGAACAATCACATTGAAGTTCTCTTTCATATCTCTAGTTGTCGTTTTTCCTTACACTCTTTTAATTGGTGCTAAATAAGATTTCATATCTTCAAAATCACCTATATAGCCTTATAGCTGATCTTTATAATTGACTGAAAAACTACTTGTTAACATACACAGTAGGAACACACACAAATACAAAAGCGTTTTGTTAACTAAATTGCTGCAGGTAGTGGAATGATCATAATGTACAGTGTAATACTATGCTACAAATACTGAGGCAGAAAGCCAGGGCAGAGAGAGATCTAAAGAACTGTAATTCATAGCTCCTTATCAGTAGACATACAATATGTACTACACGGTGATGTACCTGACTGCTCGTATAAAATAACGAGCCTTGACTAAAATGTAAAGTTCTTTGTGTTATGAGAAAGCCGCAACATTCACAGGATCTCATGCAAGAAATGAATCTCCGGCAACAGAAAATTATAGCTACCTCAGATCTCATTTCATAGTAGAGAAATATGTGAAAATTTATGGCATTTTGCATTGAGATAGTCTGAAAACAGGATTGAGGTGCTCTGTGAGCACTAAAAATAATTTTAGTGGAAAATGAGTACGCATAAAATTTTCCAGCTTTTTTGTATTGTCTTTTAACATGGAATGATAATTCCATGTAAATTCCTTCCAAAATTGAAAAAAAAAAAAAATTAGCCCCTCAGGCTAACAATAACTGAAACTTCATAGAAGCCTATCTGTATCTCCTGGAGAGTAAGAGGTTTTTTTCAGTCCTCTCTCCTACACGCACAGAACCTGGTCTCCAAGTTTTCTGACTTCAGTACTTATTTATTTTGCATACTGCCATAGCACTGAAATATAATGAGATGTATTTTGTTAAAACATTTGTACTTGCAAATACTCACACACATACACACACACACACACACACACACACACAGACACTTTTCCCTGTTAGAAAAGCAGGAGTGTAACAACGTCACCATATCTGCTACAGGCCAAATTCGGCTATGCAAATACAGATCTGCCCAAAAAACTCCATGGCAATGAGTGGGCACATATCAGCAACTCCAGAGGATGTTTCAAGAGACAGATAGCATCCTCTGCTGTCCCTCTGCAGCATGTCCAGAAATATTTAGGGCAAAAGCTCCTGAGAACTACTCCTGCCTGTCTGTGGCTGTCTCACACAGAGCTGTGAAAGCAAAAGACATCTTTATTAGGTTTGGGTACGACATTATGTTTCATGTATTTGCCCTCCCTTCCCTTCACTGCAGGCAAAAGTACTAAAGGTAGAAAATAATAAAAACAAGTGCCTGTAGATATTTCCAAGTCAAATTCATGTCAATGCATGGGCCCAAACCAAGTATTTGCGGCAAAATATATTACACCAAATCCTATCCTGGCTTTCATAATATATATGTATTACCACATGGACTGAGCAGTACTTGAGACAATGAGACCTCCCCACTAAATCCCTATCTTACTATGTAATAATGGATTGTAAATGATAAACATTATTCTTTGGAAGCAATATTATTCATGAGTTAATAGTGGACATCTCATTTACTTTTAACCTCTTTTTTGTGCTCTTTGTCTTTTTACTGTTCTCAGCAAGTGTCCTTGGTAATGCCAGTGGTGCTGTTTGCATTGATGTCTGTGGGATTATGCTGCTGTAAATGGGACGAGGATTAGTTTAGTGACAGGCCAACTATGGTGCGGAACCCCCCGGATGAACAATTATGTTGTCTGAACCATATATGCTTCTCCTACGATCAGGTAAGGTGGAAGACAGTTTCAAACTGTAGCTCTTGCTGATAATGTTATCAGGAGTTTTTCCTGACCAAATTAGGGGATTTGGAAGAATTAATTGATTTCTTTAAAATTTGATGCTATGAGTTTTTGAGGAAGAGAATAGTTCAGCTATGTTTTTAAAGAGGGAACTTCAAAGAAATAAAAATCATTATCTGAATAAACAGCTAATCACATGTTAACAGAAAGAAAAATTCCAGCAAACTTTTATGAAAAAGTTATCTTGACTTTTTACAACATCTAACAAGCACAAAACAGAATGCTGCATAGCCAGAATTTTTGCAATGAGACCTCTCAGGGGCTTAGAATTAAGCAAGTGCTAAGAGCTTTACTGGACCGTAGCCAAAATGCTCAGAAACCATGCAGTTTCTCTTAAGGCTTGAATACTTCTGAGATATGTTCTATTGTATGCATATGTTCTATTATTCACCATCTTTCTGTGATGATTGCTCAATACAAGAAAAAACATTGTACTTACTAGAGAAGCATGAGCTTTCCCACTGTCAACCATTTTCCATGCTGGAAATTAATAATATGTTCTTAGTCTGTGAACTTGATTCTCCTCTTCATTTATAAATTTAATGTTAGTGGGATTATACAGAAAAGCTTTTTATTCAAAAGGATTTTGCAAAATACATTCTGAAAATGGAAATAAATTACACTGACCTTAGCTTATAGCCTCTGATATTGACTTTTAAATATGGGTTTTCCCGCTATGCCAATATGTTTTCAACCATTTGCATGGTTGGTAAACAATTCTTCTTGCAATCTCTGTAATGCTGACATGGTCTATGAGACATGAAAATTATCTAAATATAAGAACTAAAATTAAAAAAATACCCACACCAAAACTCCAACTCCCACCTCCCAGCAAAATCTGTAGTTACAGTGGTAGCTGAGTAGGAAAAGGTTAAGGCAAAATCAACATGTTTGTTCATTTAAACAATCTGAATAACTAGAAGTAACCATGGCATCAAATTTGTAAGTTAATGCCAATTTCTTTTATCTTTAACAGAAAAACAAGACAAAAAAACATCTAAAATTTTTCTTTCTAATTTATTGCGGATCCATGTGCTAGTACTATAGCAATTATCCAGACACTGTCAAGACTGAAAAAAACCCCCATTTTTCTACCTTGGTAACCTTTAGCTTAGCACTTCAGAATAATATGCTCACTAGCACAATTAGACACAATAAATATGAGAATGACTATTCTGGTACTTTCTACAAAAAGATATTTTTCAGAAGGAAAATACTATATGATACAGAATTATTTTTTCTAACTTGCGTATGAAAAGAATTTCAAAAGCTTTGAGGTATAAACTATCATAGGCAAATCACTCAGAACGCAGGCAGACTTAATGCATCTGCAATTTGTACAAGAAATCTTATGAGGACGGGCTGTCTTAGGTGATTCCCTGCCCCTGTTACTTGCCATGCATAATTTGAACTGCCCACAGTTACTACTCAGTAACAGGATACTACATTTTGTTCCCATGTTTGGAAGCAGGAGGTTGTCACCACAAAAAATTCCATGACTTTAACCTATTCCAGATGCCATCAGCTCTCTGATGCCTTAGTTGCCTTAAGTCTATGGAAACACTGGTAAAAGCAAGAGCAGAGAGATTGGTAAAGATCATAGAATATTTAAGGGTGGAAAAAACCTTTAAGATCATCAAGTCCAACCCATCATCACCACCATGTTTACCATTAAACCATGTCCTCAAGTCCCACTATGTTTTTTGAACACTTCCAGGGCACCCCGTTCCAATGCTTGACAAACCTTTTCATGAAAAAATCTAATCTGAACCTCCCCTGGAGCAGCTTGAGGCGTTTCCTCCCATCCTGTCACTTGCTACCTAGCAGAAGAAGCCAAGCCCCACCTTACTACAACCTCCTTTGTTGCAGTTTTGGAGAGCAAGAGAGATCTTCTCTCAGCCTCCTTTTCTCCAGGCAGTATACCCCCAGCTCTCTCAGCTGCTCCTCCTAACTCTTGTGCTCCAGATACTTCACCAGCTTTTTTGCCCTTCTCTGGACTCGCTTTAGGGCCCCAATGACTGTCTTGTAGTGAGATGTGGGAATGTGAATGGAAAACCTTTTAAGTCTTGCAAAAAGTTTAATATTGCCCAAGCATGGGCAATACAGTAGCTTCCTACAGTTTAGGAACAGTTGCTGACAACTTGCCTGGAGAAGTCAAGCTGATAAGGCCCCAACTGTATAGGAAATCAATTGATTTGAACATTTTAAATTAACTTATAGATGTAAAAATTTGGATGAACATGAAGCCAAAGATTAAATCATGGAAAAGAGTATGGCTGGAGAGTATAAAGATGGTTCACTGGAGATTGTCCAGCAAAAGAAAATAGCTGGGTAATAGTTTCAGTGCCTAATATATAGCCCCCTGAAGTCAGTGGGAATGCTTTAAAGGGGTTTCAGGTTTGAGAAAACAAATTAAAAGCACAAACCTGTAAGCAGACATACACTGTCGGTGTGATGGTCAAAAGGTGGCACTGTGGAAAAGAATGGTGGACCTTCAAATGGCCCCAAAAGGAGTGGATGTAGAATATGCCGGTGGAATTTCTTCAAGTTGTCCTGTAAAGACTTGTGCAGGGGGACACAGGACCCCTCATAAACCAGTGTCTCTGGTCTTTCATCAGAAGTGAGGAGATGTGCTGTACTATATGCCGATGGCGACAGCTGCTATCCTGGCTGTCATACAGGGGTCTGGAACAAGAGCTCCAGCACTCAGAGCAAAACCTGCTGAAGCTTGTAATCAAGCTTTCTGGTACGGATTAGTACAATCATATCCTGTGGAGAGTAGGCACAGATGGAGACCTGTAATACATGTTCACCAGTGAGTTACACACACATGGACAGGATGTAGCTGACCTTATGCTCTTGAATTCATCAAGAACCACTAAAATGATTATCAGTGAATTTCTGCATCGGACTTGTGCCCTGAGAAAGAGCAAAGCTCTTCTTTTCGATCCTAATTCACCACCATGAAGCAAGTCTTTAATCCTATGTGAGTTTAACTGTGTGCTGTACATAGATGTTTGTGGGAATGGACTCCATATATCTCTCATGAGAGAAAAATGATATATTCTGGTGGGAAATAAAATAAAAGACACCCCATGCTAAAGAATGACCACAATTCAATGCTGTTAGCACGGACTTCTTTTTTTGCGATGTAAATGTTAACAAGGCTTACTGGCAACAAAATTTGATTTGCTGGGTAGTATGAGATACAAAGAAGATGCATGGTACGCCCTTCCTCAAAAGGAAACTTTGCACAAATGAGTTTTGTCTGAGAGAAGCTCTGTCTTGCTTGTTAATTTGCAGAAGTATCATTTATTGTACTTCAGTCTCTTTTCCTTTTGCTTAGTCTTTAAGGGGAAGTGGGGGGGGGGACAGTGCAATACAGTGCTCTACTGTGCATGTGTGTATATTTTTAATTGCAATATATTTTAAAGGAATACATTTTCATTTATTAAATAGAAGTGAGGCAACACTTATTTCATCCCAGGAATCACGATGCACTAAATTTTGCATTAGTGTTTTCATTTTTGTGTGTTAGTATGGATGAGAAGAAATCTAATATCTTGTTTTAAACTGGTGTGATACATATATGAGAAAACTTGTTGAGCTGATTCATGTAGAAATATGTAAATACATAAAAAACCACCCAAACATTGACATGACCAGGCTTGTAATTTTCCTGAGCAGTTCTGACTAGTGGCACGGCTCAGTTTATTGTGACTTCACATACGATGAAAAAAGAAGTAGGAGATTCTCCGTTTGGAGGAAAGAGATCACAATATATTTATACTTCAGCAAGGCAGAAGGGCACGGGTGAGCAGGGAAGAATAACTTTTCGAAGTTTTTCTTCTGTTTGTTGCATTTGGAATGCTCCAGCATATCCCACCAAGTGTCTGGCTCCTGGTGCAGAGCTCAGGTCTTGGGTAAGTACTGGGCTGTACCTGCCAGCTCAAGCAGCAGTAGATGCCTCTGTTTAAGCTATTTCATTTCCTTCTTTCTATTTCAATCATAGCTGGAAATCTATATATCTCACACCTTGGAAATGCCACAGCTGGGTATTGGCTCAAGGCTTATCTTCCTTCAGAGGGTGGTGGAAAGCTGTGGCTCTGGGCTGAGTGCAGGGTTTCAGCCCAATAGGAACAAGGTAACTTTTAGAAAGAACTTTAAGAAAAAACACTTTCCAAGTTAATAGCCACTGAACACAAATACATATAGCTATTTAGTTCTCATTTTTTCTTTTGCAACTAAATCATAGTTAAAATGCAGTTGTACCAATATACTTCTTTTTCATTCTTTCCTCTCCAAATTCAAGGAAAGTATCCTTTCAAGGTAACAATGCCAGGACATTTCTCACTGATATATACTTTAAAATATCTTAATAAGATGTACTTCAAAAAGGAGGTACATTTCTCTGAAGGATAGGCTGTTAAGAGGAGCTACGCCTATTTGACCAGCTAGAGTTTTGCTAGTTGGTCATAGGAAAGGATTGCAAGATGTCTTGTGCTATACACAGGAAAATATAAATGCTACCACTTCCCAAAGCTGTGCTAGAAACCATGAGACATTTTAAATTTCTGATACAAACATGTCTCACTTAAGACACGCATTTTTAGTATGGATTTATTAACAAAATGTGAACAGCTTAATCATGTTCAAAGTAAAAATGTTGCCTCTGGGATTTAAATCCTTTCTGCTCTCAGCCAAACCTGACCTGTATATGCTGTTTGTGCGTTCCAGATACCAAAGAATCACTGCTTTCTGTGGGAATTCTTTGTAACATGCAGCTTTTATTAAGGTTAAGAGTTATTGAATCAAATACTGATGTAAATTCTCATCCTAAAAAATAATTAAGAATGCCTATTTTTGAAAAAGCCCACAACATTTATTTTACTGGAAACATATGTTTCTCGTTTTAAATGTTTTTGCTTTCACATTGTTCTGCTTTGTGAAGTTTATTTTCTTAGTGTTGATCATTTAATCTTCCATTTTAAGTTTTGTCTCTGAAAATGTTGAGAAAAAGTTTCACGGTTTTTGTTTTAACCAAAACCACAGAATGTTATCACATTGAGCTTGCTAAAATCCAGTTAAAGGACATCTGTTAATCTCATCTTTTACTTAAATAATTCATCAGATAAACGTCAAAGAAGTCTGACATTTAATTTTATATTGTGTATAATAATGGAGAAAAGAATAATTTTATATTAGATTGATAATATCAACCATTTCAAAGTCTAAAGCTAACCAGACATAGAAGTGCCTTTCAACAAGGTCCAGCATGTGAGGTTCCCCCCCTCACCCCATTCCAGCATCATAAGCAGAGAGACAAATTTTCCAAAAAAGGGTTTTCTGTTTCTGATTTCTATATAAAGGGGGCAAGTTTAGTGCACAATACCACTGAGAAAAATGAAACTGAGATGACATGAGTGTGCTTATCTGAAAATGCAACTAATATTTAAAAAAAAAAAAAAAGAATAATAAGGAAGTGTTTACTTTCTCCATGCAGTTCTGCATACATTTCTGGATGAGATTATGGTATTCATATTGAATCAATCAAATATAATTTACACTAAGGATCTTATATCTTTCTTTTGTTTAATCAGTTTATGAACTACTGAGGCAGTGCAAGACTAGCAGGATTACATAGCACAAAACTACTGTGGAGATAGCTGGCATTTGAACAGCAGTCAGGCTTAAATTGTGTTTGAATCTGCCAAATGAAGATACAGTCGAAGAAGAAAAATTAATAGACTGATATTCAACTTTCATTCATATTCATCATGTACAGTATCATTAATCAGTTGTACAGGTAACATGAACCTAAAAAATGCTCAAAACATTAAGATATAATATAATTGCAGAGCTGTTTTGACACATCATGAACTATAAGTTTTATATTGTTGTACAGATTTTTATAATAATAAAGGTTCCTTCTTTTGAAGGAATATATCATATCGTACATATAATAAATGATAATTACCCTTTTATTACATTAATTTGTCCACCCACCCTTGATATCTCCCTTCACATAAGAACTTCACTCTTCGTAAAAGCATTATGAAGCGCTGCAGACATCATCTGAAATGTATTAGCCTTAACTTGCGGGTGCTTCCAACTAATAGGAAGAAATAGATACAAACGCTTTGCCTGGTTTTGTCCCATTCCTCTGGGAGATAAGGGCTGATAAGATCAGTAGCAAAACACTACAACATGTGAATCTGAACATATGCTGCTTGTTTCCGATTAAGGCACAAAGAATCGGGAAGAAAGCAAATATCACTCATCAGCGGTCTATATATACTCGTATATGCAAAAACCTCTCTGTATGGATGTATGTAAAATACATGTGAACCCTGTATGATGATTAAGGTGAAATCTATGTACTACCACATCTAAATATGACTCACAAAACCATTATGCAGGAAATTTCTCACATGCATATGAGAAGGATATTAAAAGAAATAACATGCACCTTCAGCCATGGTTCTTGTGGTGCTTCCTGGCAAGCAACTCTGTCCAAATCTTCTTTAATTTAGGTCTCTGATGTTCAACGTGATTGAGTCTGAAGTGGATTTACATTTCTAGAGCTTGACTGAACTAATCCCTCATTTGTTCTGCACTACGCAACAGCTTAAAAAGTGCAAGTTTCTGGGGATCTTAATAAGACCCCACTGTTATCTCTCATATGTGAGCAGTAAATTGGAAACACCCTGCGTTTGTGTCCAGTGCCTTGGCAAATAACTGGAATGTTGTCATCTACATCCAACCTTGAGGCAAGATTTGCAGATAAATGATAGCTTTTTTTGTTTGAGGACTTCAGGCCAGATCTGACGCACCAAAAGCACAGTGCAACTCATGCTGAGGAAGACAAACAAACAAGGAAAAGGATAGTTCCTACCCCATACTTCTCAATCTGAGCACTCTGAGTTGAATCTGGGGGGTAACTTGTCTTACAACAGAGATAAAAGTCAGATATAAATTTGTTCAATGCAGTTGGATCTGGTAATTTGATTGAAAATCTTCTCTATCTAATGTTAAAATGCATTGCATTTTCTATGACATTTTGTGCTTTCAAGCATGCCAAAGTCCATGGAATCTGAGTCACTATAAACAAATGAGCTGAAACCAGAGACTATGAAAATTAGTTACTCTCCAGATTCCGCCCAAGATTTTTTCAAAAGGCGAGGGAGGTGAAGACTATTTCTCAAGAAGTAGAATATGGGAGTACGTGAATTCCAGGAAAATCAGTTATATCAAGATTATAAATACTTCTTAAATAAACATAAATAGCACTGGAGTGACTGCTGAAAACAACAGACTGAAGGATAGTTTGCCTGAAGAAAAGCCTCACACAGCTTGTAGAAGTCAAATGAAAACATTTCTTAGTACATTCTAGGTCCTCTGTCAAACGACAGGATCCCTTATCAGCATGGATCTTGTGGTGTATCATGAAAAGATCAAGAAGTGGAATGTGATTCTTACCTCTATTTGTGATAGAAAACCCAATAAATCTCAGAGAAAAGACTACAAGTGAATTATGAAGGCCTTACTGTCCTATCCATATAATGCATTTTTCTTCTTGTAAGAATGATGGTGTTGATTTAAAAGTGTGAAGAGAAAAAGAAATGGAAAATAGGAAAAGGGAAATGGAGTGTTTATATCTTCTACCACAAAAAAGTATGCTTACTGTTTTCTTTTCACCTTTCACAGAAAATTACAAAAACAGTTTCATCGTTTGTGGAAATTATGACTGTGATAGAGCAGGCAATGTTTTTTTATGGGTTTTTGTAGCTTTTAGCAATATAATAATTAGGGTATTCAATCCTATGTCTAACCTGTGAGCTTTCTGAGCTCCCTGTGCTTGCCACTGTTATAGACATGCTGTAGCTTGGGCATGAGAATCCTTAAACCTAGTAGTCCACAAGCAACTTGATTATGAAACACATTGATTCACACATCAGCAGCTTAAGTGTCCTTCAGTAAGATACTTCTCCCCTTGGTTAATGGGAAAAAGAGATAGGCAGATCTTCCTAAAAAAGGAAAACTTCGAAGAGTAGTATTGTTTTATAATTGCCACATATAAACTTACCCTCCTTTAAAAATACCAAAGTTTCTCATCATTTATTATCAATTCAAATATGGAGAATAATCATAGCTGATATAATATGATATAACTGGTACCTACTAAAGTTCTGCGCAATGTAGCTACCTATTGAATTCCAGAGCCATCTATGTAATATCTGGGATACCTACAACCTTGCTGCCATAAACCCCTTCTGCCAAATTTCTTCCTCACAAACTTCTTCCTTAACAAACTCCAGTATTGATTTCTGAGCACAGCAAGGATGAGGAGCACAGGTAGTAATTTCCTAAATCCTTCTGGCAACAAGGAATAATATTGATAGGACTAGGCAGATTGATTGAGTACAATGCATGGCTCTGAGGCTGGTGTAAAGGAGGCCCTGCAGAGAGACCTGGACAAATCAGAGGGCTGGGCAGTCACCAACCATGTGAAGCTCAACAAGGGAAGGCGCCTGATTCTGATCCTGAGATGGGGTAATCCTGGATGTACGGAGAGACTGGGGAATGAATGCTGGAAAGCAGTGCAGGAGAACGGGACCTCGGGGTCCTGGTCAATGTCAAGTTGAATATGAGTCAGCAGTACCCTGGCAGCCAGGAGGGTCAAGCATGTCCTGGGGGGCATCAGGCACAGCATCTCCAGCTGGGCAAGGGAGGGAATTGTCCTGCTCTGCTCTGCACTGGGGCGGCCTCACCTCAAGTGCTGGGGGGAGCTTTGGGCACCACAATAAAAGAAAGAACATAAAGTATTAGAGAGCGTCCAAAGGAGGGCAGGCAAGGTGGTGAAGGGGAAGCCATATGAGGAGCAGCTGAGGTCACTTGATCTGTTCAGCCTGGAGGAGACTGAGAGGAGACCTCATTGCATCCTACAACTTCCTCCTGAGAGGAAGAGGAGGGGCAGACACTGATCTCTTCTCCCTGGTGACCTGTGATAGGACCCGAGGGAATGGCCTGAAGCTGTCAGGGGACGTTTAACTTGGACATTAGGAAAAGGTTCTTCACCCAGAGGGTGGTTGGGCACTGGAACAGGCTCCCCAGGGCAGTGGTAACAGCACCAAGCCTGACAGAGCTGGAGAAGCGTTTGGACAATGCTCTCCAGCACATGGTATGATCCTTGGGGTGGTCCTGCACAGGGCTAAGAGATGGACTCAGTGATCCCTCCCACTTCAGCATATTCTGTGAACTACAGTACTTGAATGCCTAGGTGACATTCATGTCTCATTTACAAAAAATTTACATTTCTGTTAAATGTGACACTGTGGCTTGTTTTAGGAAAAAGCCTGACAAATATTTTTCTAAAGGATTTAACTTTCTTATCAACAATGAAGTACTCTAGAAATGTCCCACAAAAACCTATTATGTTACTAAAATTGCATATTATAGTATTGGGATTGATTCACTTTAGCCTTTGGACTGCAGCTCCAGGATGGGTAAAAGGATTCTCAGATCCTATTTCCATTATTCTCTGTCCAAGCTCTTGGGAAATATGCTTAATTTGCAACTTTCAACCAACCTTTCACAGATGCCAGGAACCACAGCAGGATGTTTTTAGGGGGCATGAGAGGAAGGGCTGGTTGAATGTGAGGTCATGATATGAAATATGTAATCAACTCCTTTCCAGCTAGAACTCTATCCATTTAAAACATAAAACCTGTGGTTCTTACTATTGCTTTATTTTTTATCATATTTTAAATGCATCTTTTGCTGCAAAGCCAAGTTGTCTCTCTCTCCTACTAAAACACTCCCCTAGAACAAATGAGCATTTTTGTTAAAGCATGAGGACAGTGGAAGAATTATGATTCTCCTGGATAAAATCTCTTTGTTTAAAATAGTTGCCATTTTTCTACAGAGAAATAAGACACCTTGTTGGTGTTTTCTTGTAGTAAACATAAGGTCACTGAGAGGAAACAGGCTAGATGGAAGATCATCATGGTATTAAATTACTTCTATCTGCAAACGCTGTAAATTATGTAGACATAAAAAGAGAAGTTATGATAAGAACTCTGAAGTGTTGTGTATCTGGACTTTAAAACGTTATTCTGCTAAGGACTTTATTCTATTGCCAAGATTAAGAAACATGAAGCAATGATTCAGGAGTTGGGCCCTGTTGAAGGAATTCTTCTCTAAAAATGTGCTCCTTCGTCTTGTATTTTTTTTTTCATTCTCTGTAGGAAAGATGATCTTGGGTTCTTAACTGTTTACTATGATTTTGTATATACATGTTTTCTTAGTTCTTAGTTTGACACTAGTTCTAAATGAAGGCTGAGGGAAGTGTTAGAAAAGTACAAGCTTACTTGCTTTTTCTATTTGTTAATTGTCTCTAAACGGACATAACCTTTTTTTTTTCAAATATATCTGAGGCTATGGACCCAAACAGTCTGCTTTCTACATACACATTTCTGCACATACCAAGTACTCATATATGCAAGTTTAGCACCTAATTACTTTATAACATTTACTTTAAAAATTTAGTTCTCTAAATTTTCTCTATATTTCATGAGAGCTCTTTTGGTCACTCATTTTACATGGCAGTGTCTTGCTTGATGGCTGTGTTTCCAAAACTATATCTTTCAGAATTTTCTGGAAGGACTTTTACTGCATAGTCTCATGAAAATAAATGTTAATTACAACTCGTTCAAAAATTTGATGACATACAAACACAGAATGAAATGAATGCAGTTCAAAAAATTTGTAATTCCTGTAGTATTTCTTGGAAAAAATTATATACAGATCAATAAATAAATTTCAATTCTTTAAGCATTGAGGGCTTCCACCATTATAAAAAATATTTAATCTCAACAGCAACTTTTTCTTTCTTCTTTGCTTCCTTTGAGGGAATTTACTTAAAATTCTTCAAAGGTGTCATTTTATATAAAAGGATTCATGTGTTTTTTTGATTTTTATTGGTTTAGAACAGCATATTAATTGCAGTTCATTACATGCCCTGAGAAAAGTCGACATGTGAATTAAAGTTTTTTCTCAAGGAGGTCTTGCATACTTGCCTAACAAAACACATTACAAGTATAACAAAAACATATATGCACAGACCACAGATATAAACATTTTACAAGGGTAACTCCCATTCCCGTCTGTCTTCTCCTTGTGTATCAAACAAATTACTGTAATATAACAAAGGAAAGGCTGTTCTTTAAGTCGCTTTTCAATTGGAGCCTTGTCTTTATCTATGCACAGAGAGAACAAAAATGTTTATTTATACATGTGGCTCTTTATAGTTGTTACTCTAAAAGTGCTGCGTACAAACATCTAGGATTTCTGCAGCGAAAGTTACACAAACGCACACATTGAAGATAATGGCCATAGGTGAAAGTTCCATTTGGCAGTTGTCCACACAGCCTGAAGATATTAACAAGGAGACATTAGAGACAGATGCCAGATTTCTCTTCATCACTACCCAAAGCATTGTTACAGAGATGTCTGGCTCCAGGTCCAAGAATTTCCAGCTAAAAAGAACTCCAGGAGTTTTCTTTGATTCTGCTTTGGACAGGCCCCCAGTAGCCCTCCCAAGGAGATGATGATGAAAGACAGTGATGAAGAAGGTTAGAATTTTTTTAAGGAAAATCCTCTCTAATATCTTCAGTCTTGAGGACTAAGCCAAGAAAAGAGGAAGAAAATATGTAGACCCAAGGGGTCTTAAAACTGGTGGCTCTGCTGTGTTGGGAGACCAGCAGAATTACACAGTAGGAACAGAACCATGCTTTTTAGTCAGACTCTTTCATTCAAATTTGGGCTTCTTCCTGAAGTATTTAAGCCGTAGAGGAGATACATTCTGTCCTCTGATTAAATTGTTTTGTTCTGGCAAACTTTATTCTACATTGGTCTACTGAACAGTTGATCAGATAATAACACTTGAAAAAGGTTTCCAAGAGTGGATCACTGAACCTCAGAATTTCCACGTAATTTGAAATTATTGGAAACAAAGACATTTTCCTTCATTCATTTACCTGAAAGGTCCATCTACCTCCTCATTCAATACAAGAGTGTTTTTTAGTCAGCTAAAACTGTACACTGAAAGTTAGTGAAACTTTTTTCATTTTATTGCTTGCAGAAAAGTAAGCTGGTCTTTGGCATGCTCAAAATCTATTCCATGATGATTCCCGATATGCATGATCTGCAACTGAAAGCACCAGCTAAAGGGGATGGAATGGAGGTGGAGCAGAGTGGAGACACCATAGCCAGGCTCTGCTGAAGTCTTTGCAGGGAGGGGAACTCAATGGTACTTGGCAGCTGATAAACCACATAGCGCCTGTCAGCCAGGGGAGATAGGGGAAGATAGCCTGCTGCTGAGCCAACAGCTGTGGCAAAATCACTCTTGTCAGATGAACTTGGTTTGTTATAGCCTAACTGTAATATTAACACACACCTCTTTCCCAAAGCTCTCTGTCTCCAAGTTATAATCATCCCTTACTGGGCATGCGCTCTATATTCTTTTTGACTGTATCTTTAAAAGCAAAGCGAGACAATATTAGAACAATCAGTAGCAAAGATATGTATGACTAGAATCACTCAAGCTCCACCTAAACACAAATAAATAGTATAAAAGTTGAGAATGGGGAAAAAGGTAGGGAAGACTCCATTGTAACTGCTGGGATCTGTTGATGGGCTGAACCTGTCTTCTCCCCCACAGACTGTTGGGAAAGAATCATACTCTGTGCGGGCTGAATAGTTTATTGTGGATTACAGCTTGTCTATATACTTGAATACATTTTTGCAATCAGATACTATCACTGACAATCCTTGAATCTTAACCTGCCACAATTTTATATTAATAAGGAGTGTTATTCCATAAAGTGTTATTGTGAGTCCTTCATGGGCACTAAGAGGTGCTGGCGGCAGGAAACATACTCAAATAAAGAGGAAGACCTGCTGAGGGTTCTCCCTTATCCTGTTGGCATATTTTCCTGACTAAGTCAGTCAAACCACCCCCCAACCCAACAGGACTGTTCATGGCAGAGCCCCCCCACAACAGGATGCTGACACTCTGGTTGGGTGCAAGGGTCTCGGCTTATCTTGGGGCATGGACAGACAAACACTAAGGGTCAAGGAAATCTCCCCTCTTCACATGCCAAAGTATGAAGCGGAAAACTTATGTACCTAACAAACTTACACACATAATTATCTACTTCTCAGAACAACGATCTCTGTATCTCTTTTATCTTTCCTTCCAGTATTTAATTAATTAGTACAGCTTTTAACATTACTCAGCCTACTTATAGTCTCCTTCAAATATTTCTTAAAGACATTTCCTCAAGACTAACCTTATTATTGATTGGTACTCTGCAGCTGGCAAGCATGAACTGTTCCTTTGCAGTGTTTGTGTCCCTTACTCTTCTCACTCTTAAAATTAAAATTGCTCTTGAATCTTCTTCAAAACAAACAAACAAAAGTATATAAACAAGAACTAAAATGTATAAACAAAACACTAAATATACACAGAACTTTTCCTGTTTTTCCTCATATCTGCCTCCATATTTATACCCTCATCATCTGGACCTTATTTAATTTTTATCTTCTGAACTTCTTGCTGCACAAGACAGACGACAACTTATCACCCAACTCTTGGAGTTATCAAGCTTTTATTGCAGTCCTCACTCACTATCATGATATGAGCATTTAGTATTGACTTTTCTTTAATGATTGAAGAGCAATTTTAGTCTCTGATAGAGAACATTTTTTTATCCAGAGTTCTCAATACAGTATCCTAAGTAAAAAGTTAACAATCAGTAAATTAATCAATCAATAACAAGAAATCAACACCTTAAATAAACAATTAAAATAAATATTTTCTTTCTGTCTTAATACCTTAGTCACATGAATATCATAGTGAAGGCATGCAAAGGCAATAAAAGTTTATTATTAATATTCATGGCTTGAAGGGGATTAGAAAGAAAACAAATGAAAGACATGAAGTGTTTTCATTGTGCCTGTTCCAAGTCACTGCAGAATTTCACTTTCTGTCTTATTTATTAAGCAAAAGACAAATTACCCTGATGTTAAAGAAATATAGCAGGGAGGAAGACGAAACAAGTGGCCAGTGTACTTAAGTATTTAATGATGTTTCCCTGTAGATACAATTTTCATTTAAGTTTTGCTATCACATTTCTTTAATAAATAAATAAGTAATTAAGCTAGGCAGACTTTGTGGAATCACTTCAGCAATTAAAACTCCTCTTTTTCTTGTCATCTTTAACAATAGAAGTTTACAGCAGCACTGTCAGTTCAGTCTTATCACACCTTTGGCAACCTGTGCTTCCTGACTTCAGAGAAATGTAATAAAATGGATGGTTATCATATTTTCTTCAATTTTTTCATAGATCCTAGATTCTAATGCTAGTAGAAATCAAAAGATCATCTTGTCTGACCTGCTTTATATCATAAGACATTACCTTTCATATAGGTACCTTATTTTCAACCCTGCTGCTTCACTTTAGTTAAAGTGCATTTTCATAAAACATCTCACCCAGAAACACATCTTCCCTTGATCTAAAGACAATAAAGAAATCCTGTGCAGAATCCACTGTTTCTTTTGACAATTTCCTGTGCAAAATCCACTGTTTCTTTTGACAATTTGTTTATATGTAACCTCAATTTTTAAAATGGGCCAGTCAGGCTCACCTTGGAGCCCAGAAAGATCATGGAGCAAATAGATCTTGTGGGAAACTGTGCTAAGGCACATGGCAAAGAGGGAGATGGTTGGTGATAGCCAAAATGGCTTCAATAAGGGCAATTTATGCCTGACAGACTTTGTCACCTATCTTCAACATGTTTACATTGTTGTTTAGTAAGGGAAGGGCAACTGATGCCATCTGCTTGGATTTGTGCAAAGCATTTGACACTGTCTTGCATGACATCTTTGTCTCTAAATTGGAAAGACAGAGATTTGATTGATGGACCACTCAGTGGATACAGAACTGGCTGGATGTTCCCACTTAAAGTTGTGTGTCGCGGTGCTTGAGCCCGCTGGACGGGCCTCGAACATCGCATGGGTAGACTTCCCAGCCCAGGAGAGTGACCCAGAGGAGGAAGGTGTGGCTGAATCGGCTGTTTGAGGGCTCCACCCTCCAGGGAGGTCCATCCTACCAGCATCTCCTTCCCAGTTTTGAGTCTTCATGTTTTCTATTGGATGTTTGCTTAATACATATTCATTTCCCCTGTTAAATATTTGATTATGTTCTGGAAAGTTCTGCTGTTCTGTTTACCCCATTGGTTCATTCCGTGGTATCCCTCCCTTTGTTATCCCCTATTGGACCCCTGTCATCCCTCATCATTTGGTTATTGGTTTATCCCTTGGATCCACCCCTGAAACACCCCCCTTTAAAAACTCTGCACAAGAGGCTCTCAGGGTCTCTTGTGGTGCACCTCCCTTCGGGACAATAAACCGACACTGTTGCACCCAGAGATCCTCTCTTTACCTTTGTCCTCGCCGTCGCTAGGCAACAACAGTGGGCTGCAGCCTGTTTTCCCTCTCGAGCTGAGAGCAGGGACGACTTTGCTTTCGGTCTCCTCACACGGAGCACCTCACAAAGTGTCGCCTGCCTGGCCACCGGGCGGCCAAGCAGTCACAGCGACAGTTGTGAGGTCAACAGCTTGATATCCAAGTGGACAACAGTGATGAGAGGCATTCCTCAGGGGTTGGTACTGGGACTGAAACTGTTTGACGCCTTTGTTGGCGACACATACAGTGGCATTGAGTGCACCCTGAGCCTGTTTGCGGATGATACCAGGCGGTGTGGTGTGGTCACCACCCTGGAAAGTAATGCCATCTAAAGGCCCCTGGGCAGGCTTAAGAGGTGCGCTTCTGCAAACCTCATTACATTCAACAAGGCCAGGTGCAAGGTCCACAAGTACATGCTGGGGTGGAGAATGGATTGAGAGCAGTCCTGAAGAGAAGGACTTTGGGGTGTTTGTTGACAACAAGTTCAACATGACCTGGCAATGTGCAGTCACAGCCCAGAAAGCCAGCCGTGTCCTGGGCTGCATCAAAAGCAGTGTGGCCAGCAGGATGATGGAGGTTTTCCTATCCCTTTACTCTGCTGTTACCAGAACTCACCTGGAAGGGGGCGGGGGGGGG